>JAPXFQ010002934.1:0-261335 GCA_028564705.1 Apricaphanius iberus
AGAGTCTAAATGTCTCACAAACTCATCAATCGTTCTGTTTCTGGTTCCCTTCTTGCCCCCCCCCCCCCCCCCCCCCCTACCCCCCCCCCCTGTGGTTACCACAGCAACATCACTTTTAGCGTTTAGGTCGAAGCCGTCCGTTGTTCCTCATGAGAACACAGAAGCTTCTTCTTGTTCAAGAAAACACCGGCGATCACAACAATGATCAACACAGCAGCAGCAGACAGAACCAGGATCAGTCCAAGAGTTCCTGGACTCAGATTCACTCCGTCCTCATTGTGTCCGTCCTCATTGTCTCCGTCCTCCCCTCCTGAAGAGGAGAACCAGGACAGAATGAGCTGGTTGCTAGGAGATGATTAAAGATTAAACATCATCTCCTGAACACAGACCAGCTGATTTTGACCAAGTCTCATTAACTAACTAACAGCTTTACCTGTAGGAGTGGGTGGAGCCACATCCAGGTAGATGATACTGATGGGGTCAGAGGTCAGAACAGCTCTATTGTCTCGTTTTCTGGTTTGATCGTGAACTCGGCACTCATACGTCCCGCTGTCTTCAGTTGACACGTTCTGCAGAAGCAAAGACACGTCTCCGTCCTTCATCTGTCGGTCCTGCAGCTCCGCCCGCTCCTGATAGGACGGAGGCTGACAGTGTGGGTCAAAGTGACCGTCTCTGTAGAACAGAACACAGCGGGACTTCAGGTCGGTTCTGATCCACTCCAAGGCCCTGATAGGCTGGCTGCTGGCAGGAGCTCGACACGGCAGGGTGACGTTCTGTCCAGGCTCGGCTCTGATGTCAGGCTCTGCAGGACAGAAACAAGACAGAGCAGAGAGGTTAAAGGTCACATCAATCTGCTTTGATCTGACCCATCCCATAATAAGTTGTTCAGGGTGGTTTTCCTGCTGGAAGCTGAACCTCCACCCTAGTCTCTAATAAGACTCTCCTGGATTTAGCTCAATCCATCTTCCCATCCGCTTTGACTGGCTTTCCCCATACCATGATGCTGCCACCGCCATGTTTCAGTGTGATAATGGTTCGTTCATAGTGATGTGCAGAGTGAGTGAACTCCCAGGAAAATATTCACAACTATTCATAACAAAAAATGGTTAAATGACGGAGTTTTGAGGCAGATAATTCCTTATTACAGGCGGCAAATCTCCTGCCCGGATTGACTCCCATTATATGCATACATGCTGATCAGACTGCATCTAAACTTCTCCTGAAGGACTCCAAGTGGCTCCACACTTTTCCGGATGAGTAAATGAACGTAATATTTGCTAAAACTATGGTCCAGGTAGAAAAAAAAAATACTTTTACTTTAACAATAACACACAGCTGTGTTTGATTCATCACTAAATACATAAAAAGATGCTCCGGTCTTGTGTTAACATGTGGAGAAGTGCATTGGGGTGTAGCTACTTCTACAAACTGGATTGTGTTACAGTATGTGTGGAACAGCATGAATAAGCAGAGCTCACCTTTGGCTGCAGCAGTGGAGGAGACCCACAGGAAGAAAAGCACCACGAAGCAGCCATCTTGGGTCTTTGGCATTTCTGAAGACGACCAGGAGGGGGAGCTGGAGTTTGATCAGAGACTCTGCAGAGGAACCACAAACAATCAGGTCGTTAGTAAGAGACGTTCGTCCTTCACTTCTCGGTGTCAGTCTGCTTAACCTGGCCAAACGCTGTGCTTTGACTAGACCATCAGAACTCTCTCATTAGCTGCTGTGTTTGGATCACTGTTCTGACCCCATTAGTAACGGTCAGCTTCATCGGTCCGGTCATGTCCTCTCATGAACTTTGACATTTATCGCATGAAGCTAAAGAGAAGTGTGTATGTCCCCTGAATTATAAACTTCTGGAAATCTGCTGCATTAATCTGAAGCTCACGGTGAGGCATTATTCAGAACTAACGCTACAGACATCAGAAATCCTCCAACAAAAGCAGTTAGAGGTCTATGGTATTCTAACATGTATTTATAATTATTATAAGGCCATCAGATAAAGCTCTAACTGCACATAATTCTGTTTAAGACCTGTCAGAAAGTCCTATGAAGTCTTCCAAATGACGGCATATAATCTCCAGAGCACACAGCAGATATAAACAGATAATTCAGGCTGAAAAAAAAAAACTTTTATTCCTTTCAATGAGTTAGCTTCAAGGGATTAAGGATTTCCCCAGATTTGCCTCCTTAACGGACTTTCTGAGAAGAAAACAGATCAGTTTAAATAACGAACATTTTACCCTGAGGCTGGTAAGAACCGGCAACGTTTATTTTGTCTTTAATATGCGAGGAGCTGATGTGAAACTAATATTTGAAGAGTAATGACTGTCTGGTTAATAGATCATCTCAGCAGATTGTTACAGCTGGATTACTTTGGACAGAACAACTCGATGTTTCTGTAGTTGTGGAAGAGAGGAATTTATGACGTCTTCAGTGGCTTTGAGATAAAACCGTCACTGACTGGAGTTAAATGAATATGACTGCAGTAAAGGGCGTTATTGATGGTATTATCAAACCATTAATGTACATTTGATCAAACAGCAAAATCTGTCCCCATCTACAAATCAGGATAAAAACACCACCATACAAATGATATATCCTCGAATATATTAGAAACATTTTTCATTGAAAAAATATGTACAGTTTTCTCGAAAGACATGAGACAATCTGTATGGATTTAGAAATAATAGAGCAACATGCATTGGCTTTGATGGACTAGGCAGAAACCCCCCCAGAATATATTGACAATAACAAATATGCACCTGGAATGTTTCTGGACATAAAAAGCATTTAATAATGTCAACCATGATTTATTACTAAGAGAGTTGGAGAATAATGGCTCATATTTATTTTATTAGAGCGAACAGCTAGCTACTGTTGTATTTTATTTTTTTGGGGCTATTTTTATATACAGTTTCGTAGTACATATGTTTTAAATATCTTTAGTAAGCATTCAGAGGTAAAAGTCTGTTTTATATTATTCATGGTTGTAAAACACATTGTTTACCAGTATTTTAGTTGGGCACCTTTTGAGGAACATCAGAGCCTTTGTGTATGTTGGGAGTATGTGTGACCTTTTGAGGACCTCTGAGACAAAGAGTTTTATTGCAGGCTGTAAAACCAGGATGTCTGTAGATTAGGAAGTAGGGAGGACCCGGGACCATAAAACCATAAAACTCAGAATGAACTTTTGACTTGGACCCAAGAGGAGGACACTTCCATCTTATGAATGTATAATTCTTGACGGACCAGTCAGTGTCAAGACACTTTTTAAAAAAACGTTCTGATTGGAGCAGATTCCGAGGGAGAAGAGACGCCCAGATCCTGGGAAGTTTTGGATGTCTATAAAAGTTATGACATGAAAACCATTCGTTGTCAGATGTCTTTAATCTGGCCCAGAGAAAATGGGCATGTTTCTCTGTAAAACTGCATTTCTTAATCTGTTTAAAATAAAACTGAGAACTGGAAATTGGCTCTATTTGTCTCTGCTTGAACATGCACTGAATTATTTTTTTACAAAAATTTAATTCTACACTACATAACTAACAGACACTGATTAATCAACATAAAGCTAGACTTATGCTGTGTTCAGACCGCACACGTTGTCTGCGTCAACCAACACATGTAGTTTGACGCATGTACGTTAAAGGCTTGCAACGATTGATTCTGAGCAAAAAACAGTGCATGGGCGGGGCTTCCTCTGTAACAAGACGTTCAATGGCGGATCGTAACGAGAGAGAGGCTTGGCTTTATTAGCTACATAAAGCTAGACAACGTTGACATCGGGTGCATCAGCGCTCATTATTCAGATGCGTTCTGAGTTTGGGGAGTTTAACCATTTGCTCCAGGATCTGCTTATGGATGAGGTTAACCTTCAGCGCTACTTCCGTCTGTCCCGCACCTAATTTTACGACCTCATCGGCCGCATCAGAGCTTAAATCTCCTACCAGGACAAAAACTACAGGTTCTCTGTTCCTCCTTAGGAACGCCGGTCCACCTGACTTCGGTAAGTGTTATTTCAGATTTTTTAAATCTGCGTTTGTTGAAAATGTTTTCACTCGTCCCGTGATTCATTAAAGGTACGTTTATGGTGACATCACTACAGTGAGACGCTATGATTGGTTGACGCACTGCGTTAAGTGTGTCAAGTCCGTCAAAAGTTCAGCTAGCTGAGCTTCTGTGTTGCTTGCTTTTGAAAAGTTGATATAACCAACATACACAACACACCGCAGAGACTCTGACGGACTCTACCGTACACTTTACATGTAATCTTGCCGGAAAACTTACGCTGGCGTTTGGGACGGTGTGAACGCAGCATTATAACATGTGGGGCACCTCAAGGATCTGTCCTGGGTCCAAAAGTGTTTATCATGTGTATGTATATAACTAACATATGTAAAGTATCAAATCTATGGAAGTTATTTTTTGATCTTTGTTCTTATATGGTTCAGCATCAGTTTCTAGCTAAATACGTCAAAGAAAATGATGTTCTGATTGTCATATGCCATCTTTAAAGTTTGATAAAACTAAGTTATATTGTGTGGAAAAACACATGAAAATTAAAGAAGCAAATATGAATATTGATATGGTTAATATTGAAAGGGTTATTGATTTTTTGAGGTAATCTCTTAGAAACCACAAGTTAGACATGTTACAGGGGAAGTGTGAGAAAAACAAAACATTTTATAATTCAGAAAGCTCTTCGTACATTATACAGTATAGTATTCTACCATTACAATATCTGACTTACTGTAAACAAGTGTGGCGAAACACAGGAGTAATTTACAAACAATTATAAAACGTATAAAGTGCCAACAGATTAATAAATCAAGCAGGATATAAACAACAATACTAACAAACTCTTTATAAAGACTAGAGTAATTAAATTTCATGACTTGGTTCAATTCAAAACAGCACAAATAATATATAAGTCAATACGCAACAAACTTCCCATCAAATAATGAAATTGTTTGAAGAAAGGGAAGGAAGCTGTAATCTAGGAGGGAACCATAATAATAATAATAATAAAAAATTTTGTTTTCTTTAATGTGGTTCTATGGTTCTATCAGAAGTCTTTCCAGATTCCTCCAACAACAGCTGATCACACAGACCTAAAAGCTGCGGTTGAGACGTGTGTCAGTCATTTTTCATGAATAATAATATTTTGGTTGAACATTTAGACAAAAACTAGATTATAAAATACTTTTAATCAACATAAAATGAAAGGATTGGACAGAGATGAAACCAAGCTAAATGTAATTTTACTGAGAAAGCGGGATGAGTTGGAGACATGGCCATTATGAAGCTGATAATTATGATTCGTTAGGATACAACATAACAAAATATAAGAACATATTCACACCAGGAAGAAATTAAACAGCTACAATATGGGAATGTTCTAAGTTTTTTCATTAATTTAACAAATTACAGTTAGTTTAACTGAAGAAAGAAAGAAAGAAAGAAAGAAAGAAAGAAAGAAAGAAAGAAAGAAAGAAAGAAAGAAAGAAAGAAAGCTCACATATCTAAACTGTGAGTAAAAGTAAATCAAAGAAGATGTTGAAACTATTGATAAATAATGTCACAAAGCGAGTTAATAACTCTACAGTAAGGCAAGGCATGGACATTTTTTTGTATAGCACACTTACAGTTTAATTAGAGGTGATTTAACTGATTTGGCCATAAAGAACATATACTACATAATTAACCAATGAAAAGGCATTAAGAAAGGCATAAAATACTGCATTACAGAAAGTGATAAAAACAGCAGCCAAATAAATAAATAATGTAAAAAAAAAAAACGAGACCATTACTCAAAGGCAGCTCTAAACAGATGGGTTTACTTTTGGGAAGTACAGAAATCAATGCTGACTGAAATACATTCTGATGGTTTGGGGAGTTTCTAAAGTTCTGCCTCGCTTTCACACCATCATTAAACGAGTCCTTGTGTCTGACTTTGTTTCACATAGTCAGACAGTCCTGTGTTTTTAATTAAATGGTGACACATTTGATTCTGATTGTAAGGAAAGTCAGGAATTCATTGGGTCTTCATCATGTAGAACCATTCCAGAAAAACTTCCTGATCTCCTTGTTTTTCCCCAGCAGACAGTGATTCACAACGCTGAGCTGAGACCAGAGCTGCCACGTGTCAAATGAAGCCAGGACCAAAGGAGGCTACTGCCAAATCCCTAAGAAGCTAACTCCATCGATGTTTTGGAGAGAATTCAACCACATCTCCCAGAGACTCTGAGAGATTCATACCAACAGCTGTTAAATCTTTGCATTCCGATAAATCCAGTCATATAAAACCTTTCTGAACACCAGTCAGACTAAAGGACTATTTCACTGTTTTTTACAGAAACTTGGCTAATCAGGGCCATAACCTTAAGGACTCACCCTTCCCTCTAACCACGATAATATGACGGAGATGGGAAGTTCCAGAACCGTCGGATGAGTAAAAAGATGACAAAACGGTGGGAAAATAAAATCCTACTCAAGATTTTGGTGCCAGGATGAAAACTAAAAAGTTTAAGAGGATAGCTCGTCGTGACCAAATGTTTCTGACGTAATATTGCGTCGCAGAAAGACTGCCCTTTGTTGCCCATCTCCTTTTTTTTTTTCTGACTCCTATTAGACTCACTAACCCAACAGTGGGTAGATTCGCCAAATATAGTTCTCACATAACAGTAGCAATACTGCTATATACTGTCACTTTTGTAAAATGAAGTCATGCAAGAAATGAATCAAGTAAGAATAAAGATGTGTGTCATTTAAAGACTATTTAAGTACTGAGTAAATGGTGTAAATCATTGGAAAAAAAATACAGTTTTACGAGAAACTTCTGGTATTTCATGGCAGTAAAATGAAAATATGAATCATTAAAAGAATATAGTGGTAAATGTTATGTAGACAGTACTGTGAAAAACTTTTAGGCAGGTGTGAAAAAAGGCTGTAAACAATGAGTGCTTTCAGAAATACAAAAAATATTGTTTTTTATCCAGTTACAAAATGCAAAGTGAGCAAACAAAAGAAGAAAAATGTAAATGAAATATATATTTGGTGTTACTACATTTTGACTTTGCACAAAATTAGGGATTTTATAGCATAATAGTCAGTGTGCCCAATTGTAGTTGGGGGGCAGAGGGAGCGGAAAGCTAACAGGAGGGGTGAGGAAAGGAGGGGGCCTTCATACCTTGGATTAAAAAAAAAAAACTCTCTCCCTTCTGCTTTCTCTTTCTCTTTTGGGAATCTCAACATCTTGAGTTCTGCTTCCTGTCTTTTCCTCATAGGTTCTGTCTCTAGATCGTACAACATCCCTGGTCTCTCTACTGTCTTCTACACCTTTCCCTTCATTCTTGCTGAAACCCTTTTATCACACCTGACACTTTTCTCCGCCCATTCCAACCAGCTTGCACACACTTCTTCACCTCTTTTCCACACTCTCCATTGCTTTGGACAGTTGACCCTACTACGTACTTAAAGTCCTCTACTTTCTTCACTTCCACTCCCTGTAACTTCACCGTTCCACTTGTCTCTTTCTCATTTACACACATGTATTCTGTCTTTCTGCGACTAATCTTCATTCCTCTCTTTTCTAATGCATACCTCCATCTCTCTAGCTTTTTCTCCACCTCCTTCCTGCTCTCACTGCAGATCGCAATGTCATCTGCAAACATCATAGTCCATGGAGACTCCTGTGCAAAATGGCAGAAACAGTGTGGGTGTCAAACCCCGTCATGGGGAAAAGTGTGGGTGCTAAAACACCCACCACCCCCACAGGAGCGACACCACTGTGTAGAACACACAGATAGACGCTGATATCACAGTTTCAAAGTAATATGTAGATTAATAAAGGAGGATTTAGTCTGTTGTAGTGTCAGCAGGTTGTGTCTGCTAAGGACTAAAAACATGTGTTAGATGTTTGCTGAAGGTGACCATGGAGAAGTTGTCTCTTCTGCAGAAACCACCACCCATATACACACATCATCACCATCAAACCACAATCAGCATTTTAACTCTTTCTGACCAGCTTCTGATAGATCTCCATCATCCTGAACCAGAACAAATACATCAGACCCGTACGTGAACACACAAATGGAAGAACGCTAATCAAGATGTCCGATAATGTTTAACTCTCTACAGAAGTGATTTGGTAGTGAAGCGTCTAAATGTGAACATGGTAGTAGAATGGTTCAGTGACAGCAAGATGGTGAACAACCAGAGAGGTGTTTGTTTCCCAGCCTCACATAAAGATATTTTTATCCATTAACGTGCATCAACTGATCAGTGGAAATTCACAGAGATAAAACCATTTATTCGCTGGCCTCTATATAGGAGCCCAAGCTGTTAGGATTCTGTGGCTGTGTGCTGGAGAGTGGGTGTGTTGGTATTTTACCTTCTCTGCAGGGCGTGGCAGGCAGCAGCCACAAAGCTGATTCATCACCATCACCATCCGGCTTAAAAGGGGAGCGGCTCCTACAAGCTGTCGGCAGTCGGTTCTCGCTTCTAGCGTGGCACATGGCATAAGTTACTCTCTGTGATTCCACGAATGAAACTGCTCAAGTTTAAACAAACGTTGTACTTACCTTCCTGCTCTCCTCGTAGATTCTTCTTGGGTTTATAGTAACCTTCCTCTGGAACCTTCCAAGCCAAGAAAAGTTAATCAGTTTGGGTTCCAGCCTGATCAGCCTCTGCACCGCTCCCCTCAGAGTAACCTCAGTAACACTAATCTTCTCCATCGTTGTCATCAAACTGCTTGCCTGTCCGCCCATAAACACCTTCACCTGCAAAGTAAGAAAACTCACCTTCATAACCGTCCATCCTGGAAATCCTCTGGATTCCTCCTTGTCATCCACCTGCAAAGAACAAAGACAGTAATTGGACACCACACGCCCACCTCCAGCCAATCACAGACCTTTGTTTCCTACTTACCTTCCTCCAAGCTACACTTCTTCAGACTTCAAATAAGAATCAAACTTCTATCATCATATTGCCAGATCCTCGTTATCCTGTTAAGTTCAATAACTACTCATCTTGCAGCCCGTTCCCCAACTCGCAGATCCTTGCAAAATAAAACATATTTTAGAAAACCATCATCTGTCCACCGTTTCTGGTGTTGTGCTGATTCCGAGTCCAGAAACCAAATCATGTCAAAGGCTTCTCCATAGACCTGCCTGTTCACTTTACTAATGTTGCTACAATAAAAACAATAGTATTAGGATAAAGGATTATATTTATTTATTTTCAACAAAAGATCAGGACATTTTTAGGCCTCCAGGAAAAGCATTTGAAGAAATGAAAAAGTATTTTATAAAGTGTCTCTGAGGAGTGAACTCTGACATCCTCAGGGATGAGTTCTTTAATCTCTGCTGCCATCTTTATAGAAACCAGCAGCTGGGAGGTTGGAGGGAGTGGTCTTTGTCTGACAGCTCAGAGTGACGTCATCTCCCTCCATCACAGGGAGGACAGGACTCTGCAGGATCACTGATCCACCTCAACACAGAGACAAACTACAGCATTTCATCCATTTCCACACAGCTTCATCAACACTAACTCCACACTCTCATCTTACCACTGATGGTCAGGTTGATGCTGCTGCTGATGGATGCTCCATCTATGGACTCACACCAGTAGAACCCACTGTCCAAAGGGAGGACGTAGGTGATGTTACAGGTAGAACCAGCTGCTTTCCCCCATTCATCTCCACACTGAGTCCTGTTTTCTCTGGTTGTGTTCCTCATCAGGATCCATCCAGCAGAGCTGTTGTCCTCCTTACAGCTCAGAGACAATGATTCTCCTTCAAAGAACTGAGATCTGCTGGGACTCACAGTCAGACCAGCTGCTGGAGGTTATACATATTTTTAATGTATTTACTTTAACAAAATAGTATTTAACATTAAATCAAGAAAAAAAGTATAAATACTTCATTTTTTTCATTATCAATTAGATTATTATAATGAAATGTCTCACAACACCTTAAGTTCCATGGTTTAGTCCAGTAGGAGGATAAAGGTTTACTGACCTTGTTTCGTCAGACTCCATATCAATGATGTCAGCACTGAAGAAAGAAGATTCATCATCTTCATTTCTATAAACTCTGCATCAGGCTGTCCGCAGTTTTTCTGATATTAGAACTACATTTAAATGCAACTACAATGTTTATTATTATTCAATTAATTAAAAAGTATCAGCGTTTATAACAAATTTATTCAGGCAATGATAAATACCAAAATCTAACCTCTGCTGCCACATTCATGTTTTTTTTTTCTGTCTCCAAACCTACAGATCAGGAAGTCATAACTTTTCTTAGAAGTTACCCACCACCCATCACACCTCCACCACCTACTATAAACCCAGTTAGTTCAGATTCAAATGAGAGTTAATCAATGGATTTAGTCTAATAATGCGATTTAAATACACGTTTCTAGTAACATCACATTACAGGGATAATATTACAATAATTCATATTTATTTTCCCTTTCAGTAACAAACTACTCTTTCCTCCAGTGTTCTGCAGCGCCTCCTGCTGGAGTCAAATATCATGAGTTTCTAATATTTCCTCCATCAGTTCTGAACAGAGCTGCTTCTAAATGATGAAAATAAGGAACAATGAAGGTTCCTACTTACAGAGCAGAATCAGCAGACCTGGTTCCTTCATGGTTCCTTCTGATTAACAGAGATCCTCTGATGTTTGGTTGGAGGCTGGATGTTAAGCCCCGCCCTCTTCCTGTCTGCATGTCTATTTTTATTGGTGGATGAGGACCAGCTTGGTTTCCTCTGGTTTAATGTGAAACATTCATTTCACACATATGAATCTCTTAAGTGTTATAATGTGGCCACCAGATGGCGGTGTTAGGAAATAAGTAGTGAAAAGTCGCCACCATGCGGCCCTAATAATGAACTGCAGATTATGATGCTGAGGTTGCTGAAGGCTGATGATGATGGAGGAAGCAGCTGCCAGCTTTAGACAATAAAACCAGCTGATCAAAGCAAAGCTTGGATTAGATCTTTATTAAAAAATGTTACGATAAAATCATATGGCAGGATTCCATATGGATTGAGACGAGGATAAGGATGATGTAGTCTCCGTTGGAGTTTTAGCATTATTGATTAGGAACTGGACAGAAACCCTCCTCTTGGGTAATTGCTCTCTCCCCATGTAGACATGAGTTTGTCTCCTTGTGTGTCTCTTCTGCTTGCTTCTGCATTTACACGTGAGAGTGTTATATCAGCATTGTTTAGACAAAATAAAAGATAATAGCTGCGTCATTCAACTACATCAGCGTAGGAAAAACTGTCCATGACATTTAACAAGAATGTCGATGACCCTGCAACATTCTGCTGCTCTTGCTAAAAATTACTAATCACTGAAAAGAAGTAATCTTGAAATAATTCTCCCACTACAGGAACAAGCAGTAAGACGAACTCACTGCTACTGTTTCCTGAGACTTTTATGTCCAGGAAATCTGAACCAATCACAGTAAAGTTAAAGTGTTAGATCTATCTAGAGCCAATTAAAATCTAATGAGGATTTTCTGCTTCCAGCTAATGGAAAAATGACGTTTCAGATTAGATGTTGGACAATATGACAGACCGTTGCATTCTGGGAGCACAAAGGAGGGTTAGTACAGATCCTTCCTCCCAGCACCTATTAGACTCCACAAGCATCAGTGATCCCAACAAACTCAAAGCTATACTACTCAGTTTCATATTTCTTTCATTTTGAGTAAAATCTTTTTTAATAACTGCACAATACGTTCCTATATTTGTCCTTTCTGTACAGTCTGTCATTCTTAGTTTTGTGTAAATCTACTTCTGTTTCTCTCTCACTTGTCCACACTTGCACATCGTCCTCTCTGTCTCTTGTCTTTCCTTTTCCCCATCCGCCATGTGTCATTGAACTCCTCTCAGCCTGTTCAGCAGGTTTGTTGAAAGAAGCTCTGATATTTCAGAGTTGCTCAAACTGAACAGAGGTGATATTGTTGCAGGAAGAACGACACAGTGACAGGTTTTATTTTCATATATTTTTGCATTTTTCCATACAGAACATTTTGCATAGAGTTCCGTTTATTAACGTAGCACTATACGATAACCCACTGATCCGGTCTGCATGTATCTAGAAAGCTGTAGTGTGGCTCTGGAATGACTCTCTGATAGTCTGATTCCAGCAGGTCTGAGCAACAACAACATGTCTGCTGTAACTTTGCTCCTCAGCTGGATCCTGATGGCAGAAAGCGTCTCCTGTTGGTCTGAGTGTGAGTTCTTCTGACGGTAATCATGCTAAAATCATGTTAAACACTTTGTGGAGGGAGAAGTTGGATCCTGCATCATGTTAGACTTTAAATCAGTGTTCTCATTGTATTCACTGATTATTAATTCTGATCATTTACTTGGATAATTAGCAGGATTCCAATTAAAATTAGCTTTTTACTGAGCTCCTTCTCTATCCACTGTAGTACATTTTGATGTGCTCAGCTTCTCTGGTCTTTACGGTAATCACTGTCAGCAGAACCGGTAGAAATCCTGGATATATGAAGAGAATCAGCATGTTTGTGTTTCAAAGAGCAGAACTGAGAGGAGGAGAAAGATTTGATGCATGGAGGATGACCTGATTTTTCTGTTCTAACGAGGAGATATGAAAGCTGTCAGTCTGACATGTTTAGAAGCAGCAGAATCAGATTTATGGATTTTCTCTATAAACCAACATGTTAAATATATAAATCAATCAAATCTGGTGAGAAACAAGCAGGTTTTCTGACTGAGGAGGCAGAGCAGCAGAGACTCCATCAGTTCTCATATTTAAACTGCTGCTTTTCACTCTCAGGCTCATTTCATAGTAAATATTCATCTTTATTAAATATATTAATAGAAACATCAGGCTTGTTTAAAGGAGTTTGATTTGATCTCTATGTTATCGTAAAGTTTAAACCTGATTCTTCAGTCATAGAAAACCTCCTTTATTCCAGCTGTAATAACGGTGTCTGATATAGGATGAGTCATGTGACCCTGGGCTCCCTGCCTTGTCTCTGATGGTTGACCTTTGACCTCTGCGTGCTCTCCTGTCCTGCAGACCGGAAGAACGTCTCGGCTGAAGTCGGACAGAGCGTCTTTCTGCCCTGTCATCATCCTGATAACTTCACGGTGGGGGTGGTGAAGTGGAGCAGGGTGGATCTGGGGGACGAGTACGTCCTCCTCTACCGGGACGAGCAGATCGATAAGTCCCACCAGAAGCCGTCCTTCAGGGACCGGGTGGACCTGCAGGACAGGCTGATGGAGGACGGGGACGTGACTCTGGTTCTGGAGGACGCCAGGACCGACGATGCTGGAACGTATGAGTGCAGAGTGGTCCAGATGGGAGGAGCTAAACAGATCGGTCCCATCTGCATCATCCGCCTGGATGTAGCTCCGCCTCCTCCTGTTCTTCCAGGTGAGTCCATCTGTCTCTGGATCAGAACTTCCAGCAGCTTCCCGGTTCTGGATGATAGAAACGTCTAAGATACCGATGTTCTCCTACCTGGTTCTGTTCTACAGGGGTCAAAGACGGAACCAAAGAGGAAGTGGAGGAGGAGGAAGACTATGGGTACGACGAGAAGCTGGAGGAAGGAGCCAAGGAGGAAAGGATCCAGGATGGAGGGAATGAGGAGGAAAGGAGGGAAGGATCGATTGTTCTGCCGGTTCTCGTCATCATCGTCTCTGTTGTAGCTTTTCTGGTCATCAGGGGGCGCTGGTCCAGATCACAGCTGCTTAAAGCAAAGTTTCTACCGTAGGCAGAAGCTGATCAGGGAGTCCTGCTGCAGCTGCTGGGACCAGAACCAGAACCTGGATCCATCCAGAACCTCCTCCTACTTCGCCATGGTAACCAGAGTTTAGGCCGGTCCAAGAGAAGAGAACTTGATCCATCTTCTGTTCTCCTCTCAGCTTCCAGCGTTTTCTGCTGCTTTTTATCTTTGTTAAAATGAAGATTGAACAATAAAGTTGTTTCTTAATTGATGAAAATATTTGAAAATCTTGTTGTAAAAATAGAAACTGTAGAGGATATTTCAAATAGTTTGATAATCTACAGGATTTAAGAATACTGTTTCAGAGCATACCTAATTAATTATATGGGTCAAGTGAAGTTCAGTGGCGGTAGGACGTTTCATAACTGTGGTATATTGTTCTCAGAACCCGGGTGGATATTTATGGGCTCAGCTAATGCATTCTTAGGCACGTTTATGGGTTAGCAGACAAGCAGATAATGTCGTTAAACTTTTCCTGAACTCTCTTTAAGTTCATAAATACATATTTACAATTTATCAATACCTGCCGTTATGCTAATGTGTCATGAATGTCTAATGTTTTAGAAGCCTGTGAGGTTTTATTTCCTAACGCTAGAAATGTGATATTTGGCCCACGTGGGGGGGGGGGGGGGCGTACATCCTTGCTTATGCAGAGAATACATGAACACACGTATCTACTCACCCGTCTGTCTTTGTCCTGTCTTGGAATAAAGATTTTATGGATTCTGAGGAAATCTGCCTGAAGCAACTTTTTCCTAGTTTTAACGTCTCTCCTTAAATAGTCAGAATTGAAAGAATTAGAGTACATGTGGAACCTCGTGTTTTCTGTAGCATCATAGAGTCTGAGTGGAAGGAACTCAGGAACCTTTTATTCTTCCAGGATTCTCCCAGATTCATCTACAACCATCTTCCCATCAACTTAGACCTGTTTCCCTGTCCCTGATACTTAAAAGCATTCCCTCAGCATGATGCTGCCACCGACAGGTTTCACTGTTTTTACTCTGTCTTTTCTTATTCTTATTTTTCTGTTCATATATTCCATCTTTGTGTGACTCTGAATGCTTCCTTTAGTCTGCAGCTTGCTGCTGGAATACCTGAACTTCCCAGTGGAAGACACAAAATAAGTGATTTTTTTGTATTTCCTTTTGTAGTTTAGCAACATAAAGTTGCCTTCGTAGAACAGATCCATTCACTGAAGCCGTGGATATGCTTTGCTGTAAAAGCGAGAGGTCAAAGGTCAGCAAGACGTGATCTGAAACCTGTTCTGTACAACGCCCTGCTGCTGTTTTAGCATCTAGTAAAAGCTGCACAAACACCTGTGTAGAAAACCCTGGGGGTGTGTGTGTGGGGGGGGGGCGGTGGGAGGTTGAGCTGCTCGTCCGAACCGGTTCAGTCCAGACAGACCGGATCAGCTGCAACCTTCAACTTCACCTGTCTTTGTCGTCTCTGAGACGGATCAGAAACGCTGCAGAGATTATCCTCAGAGACAGAGGAGTGGTTCGTTTTCAGCCATTTCACTCAGCAGCCGCTCACATGGTGGCGCTGTGGAGTAATTCAGGTTAAATTCATGAGAATAACCTGGGTCATTTAAAGGTGACGTGTTGGTGCCAGCAGTAGAACCAGCTGAATGAGCTAAACTCCAGGATCCTTCAGGTTCTGAATCTCCTCCAGATGTTCTACAGCTGATGATTAAAGGTCAGACAGAAGAACTTCCTCCACATGTTTTGTGCTGCGGATGAAACGATGAGAATGATGAAGGTTCCTCTGTTTCTAGATGTCAGTGAACGCAGCGCTGAAAGGCTGCAGCAGGTGGCAGCAGAGCGCTGATCGGGTTTCACTGTTTGGTTCAGAGGAAGAAGATTCATCCTCATCATCATTTCAGCATCAAATCCAGGCGGAGACACATTTGTACAGCCAGAACTTTATGATTTACACAAACTTTATGTCACACAAAATGTAAAAATAACTGTAAAGTGGAAAGGAAATTATATAAACGTATGAAATTATTTCACAAATAAAATCCTGCAAAGTGTTATATGTATATTTATTCATCCCAATTTATTCTGGAACCCCAAAATAAAATCTGCCACCAGCTGCTGCCTTCAGAATTCACCCATTAGAACCCAGAGTCCAGATGTTCTGGTTCCGGTCTTCCTTAGAGAACATCAGAGAACACCCAGCATCATGGAGACCAAGGAACCCATCAGCAGGTTCTACAGGGAGGAGGAGGTTCTGCTCCAGGTTACAGCAGGTTAGGTTCTAGACCTGGACAGGGTATGGACCACATGCAGACCTACCAGGACGTCCACCTGGACCGACAGTACAGCTTTACTCTGGAGGAGCTGCAGAGATCCACGGCTCAGGAGGGAGAGTGTCTCCATGGAGCAACAAGAGATAGCTGAACATCTGGAGAAGGTTCTGTGATCTGATCCGGAAAAACAGGAAACTTTTGGTCTGCAAGAAAAATTCTTAGTGAGGAGGAAAATAAACTAGGTGGTGGCAGCATCATGCTGTGGGGATGCTTTTCTTTAGCAGGGAACATGAAACAGCATATATATGTAGGTGAGCCAGTTGGTTTCTACACTTAAACATCTTTTTTTTACTGTTTTATGAATACAGAACAACTTTATTGTTCAATCTTCAGTTTAACAGAAACAATCTTCCTCCACAAAGATAAAAGCAGCAGAAATCAGAATATCAGTAGAGTTCTTCTCATGGATCGGCTGGGAGGAGGCTAACCTGTTCTAGAGGAGGTCGGGGTTCAAGCACTGGTTACCATGGTGAGGAGGGACCATGTCAGGTGTTGCATTAACTGTAGCTCAGAAAAAGATGCCTTAACCATTAAAGGTCAACCATCAGAGACAAGGCAGGGAGCCCAGGGTCACATGACTCCTCCTATATCAGACACCGTTATTACAGCTGGAATAAAGGAGGTTTTCTATGACTGTAGAATCAGGTTTAAACTTTATGATAATACAGAGATAAAATCAAACTGCTTTAAACGAGCCCGATGTTTATATTAATGTATTTAATAAAGATGAATATTACATATTAAATGAGGCTGAGAATGAAAAGATTAAACATGAGAACTGATAGAGTCTCTGCTGCTCCTGGCTGAGGAGCAAAGTTACAGCAGACATGTTGTTGTTCCTCAGACTATCAGAGAGTCAGCCCAGAGCAACACTACAGCTTTCTAGATACATGCAGACTGGATCAGTGGGTTATCGTATAGTGCTACGTTAATAAACGGAACTCTATGCAAATTATACGCTAACAGCTTTTACTGTTCTTCCATCCAACAAAGTTATGTTGAAATTCTTTAAACAAATCTGCTGAAAAGGCTGAGAGGCGTTCAGGGACACAACCCACTCTGGTGAACGGGGAGACAGGAAAGACTAGTTATCTATCTATCTATCTATCTATCTATCTAGTTATTTATTATTATTGATCACTTTAATGCTGCAAGTTAACTGACAGAAGGATTAAATATAAATAAAATAAAAAGAATACATATAAAATGACAAACTGTACCAAAACCTGCCAGAAATGAAGATTCTAGATTCAGGAAAGAAAGAAATGGACTAAACTTAAGAGAAGAAATTATATTTAAAAATGTAAGGATAACTTTTTAATTTCCTTTTCTTAGTGTGATTCATATGTGTGAAATGAATGTTTCACATTAAACCAGAGGAAACCAAGCTGGTCCTCATCCACCAATAAAAATAGACATGCAGACAGGAAGAGGGCGGGGCTTAACATCCAGCCTCCAACCAAACATCAGAGGATCTCTGTTAATCAGAAGGAACCATGAAGGAACCAGGTCTGCTGATTCTGCTCTGTAAGTAGGAACCTTCATTGTTCCTTATTTTCATCATTTAGAAGCAGCTCTGTTCAGAACTGATGGAGGAAATATTAGAAACTCATGATATTTGACTCCAGCAGGAGGCGCTGCAGAACACTGGAGGAAAGAGTAGTTTGTTACTGAAAGGGAAAATAAATATGAATTATTGTAATATTATCCCTGTAATGTGATGTTACTAGAAACGTGTATTTAAATCGCATTATTAGACTAAATCCATTGATTAACTCTCATTTGAATCTGAACTAACTGGGTTTATAGTAGGTGGTGGAGGTGTGATGGGTGGTGGGTAACTTCTAAGAAAAGTTATGACTTCCTGATCTGTAGGTTTGGAGACAGAAAAAAAAAACATGAATGTGGCAGCAGAGGTTAGATTTTGGTATTTATCATTGCCTGAATAAATTTGTTATAAACGCTGATACTTTTTAATTAATTGAATAATAATAAACATTGTAGTTGCATTTAAATGTAGTTCTAATATCAGAAAAACTGCGGACAGCCTGATGCAGAGTTTATAGAAATGAAGATGATGAATCTTCTTTCTTCAGTGCTGACATCATTGATATGGAGTCTGACGAAACAAGGTCAGTAAACCTTTATCCTCCTACTGGACTAAACCATGGAACGTAAGGTGTTGTGAGACATTTCATTATAATAATCTAATTGATAATGAAAAAAATGAAGTATTTATACTTTTTTTCTTGATTTAATGTTAAATACTATTTTGTTAAAGTAAATACATTAAAAATATGTATAACCTCCAGCAGCTGGTCTGACTGTGAGTCCCAGCAGATCTCAGTTCTTTGAAGGAGAATCATTGTCTCTGAGCTGTAAGGAGGACAACAGCTCTGCTGGATGGATCCTGATGAGGAACACAACCAGAGAAAACAGGACTCAGTGTGGAGATGAATGGGGGAAAGCAGCTGGTTCTACCTGTAACATCACCTACGTCCTCCCTTTGGACAGTGGGTTCTACTGGTGTGAGTCCATAGATGGAGCATCCATCAGCAGCAGCATCAACCTGACCATCAGTGGTAAGATGAGAGTGTGGAGTTAGTGTTGATGAAGCTGTGTGGAAATGGATGAAATGCTGTAGTTTGTCTCTGTGTTGAGGTGGATCAGTGATCCTGCAGAGTCCTGTCCTCCCTGTGATGGAGGGAGATGACGTCACTCTGAGCTGTCAGACAAAGACCACTCCCTCCAACCTCCCAGCTGCTGATTTCTATAAAGATAATGTCTTCATTGGACATGGATCCTCAGGTCACATGACCCTCCAACAGGTGATCAGCTCTGATGAAGGCCTCTACAGGTGTAGCATCAGGGGTCATGGAGAGTCTCCATCCAGCTGGATCTCTGTTCAAGGTCAGCAGCTTCTCTGTCTGCTTCAACCTTCATGATGAGACCAGAACTAAATAATGACCTCTGCTTCATTCCAGGGAGAACCTCCACCTCTCCTCCGCCTTCTTCAACCTCTCCTCCACCTACATCCGCCTGTCCCTCATCCCTACAGTCTCCTCTCATCATGATCCTCTTCCTCCTAACCAGTGCTGCTGTGGTTTTGCTCCACCTACTGGTTTTACTGGTGAGCTGCTGTCTCCACAGGAACCATGAAGGTGAGGCAGATAAATGGGTGGAGTCTGTGAAGCTCCACCTTCTCAGACCTTCTGGGGTCTCTGTGCTCTGATGATCTCCTGCAGGTTAAATCTGCTGCTGCTTTGATTTCAGAAGCTGGACTTCATCCCCAGAAGCTCCGACACAGCAGAGGTGAGTCTTCAGGGTTTCCTGGGGTCAAAGGTCATGATCAGTCTGAAACCAGACCTGGATCATTCAGGACTTGAAGTCAAACTGTTTCTCAGCATCATAAATCATTAAATATCATTAATAACACATCTATCTGCTTCCTGCATCCATGTTTATCAGGGGCCGTATTCACAAAAAATCTTAGGGCTAAAAGTAGTTCCTAAATTAGGAGTAACTCCTGGGCTAAGATCAGTGTTGGGAGTAATGCATTACAAAAGTAATGAGTTACAGGAATATATTACTTTTTCAGTAACTAAGTAATGTAATGCATTACTTACAAAATATACAGCAATATATTACTAGTTACAATTAAAGTAACTCAAGTTACAAATGTATTTTAATTGTTTTTCTGGCCGACTAATGCAACAGACCAAATCAAGTTTGATACGGTAGAACAAGAGCCACCATCTACTTCCACTGTTCTCCTAACCAGACATCGGAGTCTCATCTTTATGATGAGGACTTTCAGCGCCTCATTTTGATTAGATTTAACAAAAATTACCATGAAATAGAAGGCATGCAAAGGAACTAGAGACTTAATTTTAATAAAAAATACAGTATTTGTGGTGTGAAACTTGTGTAAAACGTAAATTGATAAGTTACGGTGGTTAGAAGTCGTGTTAGATATTTAAAATATTTTTCCAAAAGTAACTTAAAGTACTGTGTAACTCAGTTATATTTTTAAGACAGTAATATGTAATGCAAACATATTACATTTTTGACATTGTAACTAGTAATGTGAAATATATTACAGTTTCATTGTAACCTGCCAAACACTGGGTAAGATAAGAGTCTTTGTGAATACGGCCCCTGGTTTCCAGGAACGCTGCTTTACTTTGACTCAGCATCTCCTGGTGGTCAAACTCTGGTACTACAGCTGCATCGTTACCAGCCATTATAAAGGCAGCAGCTTCTCTAGATTAAACAAAGATACATTTAAAGTTACAGTGCAGAGAAATGATCTCAGCCAATCAGCAACATCCTGCATGTAGACTGAGCATGCTCAGTGAGGGAAACCATGAGGCAGAGCAGAGGTTCCCAGTTCTGTGGTCCAGATCCTTACTGGGAGGACTGGGAGGGTTGTAGAATGGTTTCTGGTCCATCAGGTCAGTTTGATCAGCAGATATGAAGATGAGGAGCATCCAGGCTGCTTCATGTTCTCTGCAGTACGATCATTAAAGCGTCCTTGGACCTCTGGAACCACAGAGTGTAATTAGATTTATCAGTAACGTGTTTTCATATTTCTAAACTATAAATTATCAGACTAAATATTCTGCAGAAGGTTTCTTCCCTGTTGATGACTGATAGCTGTTGTTTTGCAGCTTGTGGTTGTTCTGTGGGTCAGTTTCCTGGTTCTGATGAAAACATGCAGCTGCAGGTTGGACCTGCTGGTGTTGAGCTGCAGCTCTCTTCATGTTCGTGGTTTTTCATGCATTCTGTACATTAGACTAAATACATTATAGCTCTATACATCAGTATTTAATCAAACTGGGCTCTGATTATTATTGGCTGTAGGTGTAGATGGTAGAAACCTCAGCAGCTTCCTGTTTCTGACGCCCAGAACCAACCTGGTATTTAAACAGACTCTGAACCATCAGAGTTTCCTCCTCCGTGTGGTCTGATGGGGATTATTTTTACTCTGAGGGTTGCTCTACTTTCTGACGTTCTGCAGCACAGATACGGTCTGTGGTTCAGAAACCAACATTAAACACATTTAATCTGTTAAAGTAGCAGCAGCAGCAGAAAAGCTGCTGGCATCAACTATCTTTCAAGGCCATATCCAGAGTTTTAATGTTACCAAGGTCCATCCAGGAACGTAATCATCTAAAAAGTGAGGGAATACATTTTTCAGAGCTCAGCTGAATGATTTATTATCCTCTCACATTCAGTCACACCCTTCCTCAATGGCTAAAGAACCATTTAAATCAATGTTTAGTGGTTTAAAGACAATCATTAATTGTCATTATTACTATCAATAAAATAAATAGTTATAAGTTGAAACCTGATCTACAGGGACAAACAAATAAGCTTCAATATTAATCTTGGTTTACTGTTGGATTCAGACTGGAGAGATGTAAAACTTTAGGTTAAAAATTGAAGGTTGGAGTTCACACACTAGTTTTAGCAAATCACAGTAAATAACACATAATAATGACCGATCACCTCTTCATCATTTTACAAGTTATTAAACTCACTGACATCCATCAACCAACCAAAAGAAAAACTATAATCTACTATTTTAGATTCACTATCTGAAACATATCTGCTGTGATGGGAGACGGCTAAAGGTTCTACAGAATATTAAGATAAAGAAGGTTCAGGATGGCTGATCCTGGTGGGTTATGTATTAAAATATAGATAAATCATGTTTTGGTTGGGAATGAGAATAATTCTAAAATATCTGTAAAAAAAAAACAACCCTGATACCTGAGTGGCTTCTCCCAGATGTGGATCTCTTTTTCTCAGCAAGTTCTAATCTCTCCTTACCTGTGAAGATCCTGCATCAAAAAAGACACAAACAAACAAACACAGTCTATAAGTCCTTTTTTTGACTCTGGTCGTTTTGCTGGATGTCCTTCTTTGCTCTGCTCAGCAGCACCTGTCAGTGATCCACTGACGCCTGCACACCTGTGTGCTTAAGGTGCGTTTAAAGACGGCTCAGAAAAATACCTTACTGCATATTAATGGACTAAATGGCTGTAATGGCAGAGAAAAAAAAGACAGAGGGCACAGACACAGGAAGAGTAAAGACTTTTCCCACGGTTACCCTGCATCAGTTACCCCAAGCCTCCACCGTAACCTCCAGATAACAGATAACAGTTTGGAAGGATTCTTTAAATCAAATACAGCAAAAAATGACCAAGTTTTAGAAGGTGATGCCCTCAATGGTAGATACGGCCTTGCTCCCTGTCCTGCTGCTTTAAGATAAAGACCTCAGTGGTTTCATCTGCAGTAATCTGACTGTTTTCTGTTGCAGAAACTTCTACATCTGTGGTTTACTCAGCGGTGAGGACAGGAGACGTCCACCAGGGACAGACCATCTGCAGAGCCACCAGGACCAGAGACACGGCTGCTCCATCTCATTTTGAACTTTAAATGCTGTTTTACTAATGCACATAAACCCAGTGGAAATATTGTTCAGATACCGACTGCAGTTGGAAATAAAGCTCCTGTTGCCATGGTAACTGATGTGTGACTGCAGCAGTGTTTTACTGAGCTGCAGGCTGACCTGATATCTAGATGTGTTGAAGGTCTTCAACATCTGCAGCTCTATTCCACTGAGTACCAGAAGCTCCTCTTTTTTAAAAGGCTTTGTGGCTTTTATTTAAAGTGGAGAAAGAGGAGAGAAATGGAGGAAGATGTTTAGCAAAGACTCAAACTCAGAACGACCACATTGAGAGCTGAGATCTCTGCATATGGGGCGTCCAAACTAACCAGTACACAGCATCACACCCCAACCAGACACCAATCTGAGAGAAAATAAGTTTCCTGCTGCTTCTTCCAGGAGCTCTAATTCTCTAACATGTATTGAACCAGACATGTCCTACTGATCTGGTTCTAGTCCGATCTCTTGTTTCCGCCCTGACAGGAACAGAATGGCTGATCTGGAAGGTTCTCCAATGGGAGCTCTCTTTTGTTTTGTTTTTTCCAGCAGACCTTGAGGCAACACTGTGTTTCAAAGTAAAAAGGACAAGGATGTTACAGAGAAAGCAAGAATTAAACAGAAATAAAGTCTAGAAACACGTAGATGTGCAAAAACTGGCATCTATTTCACTAAACAAGCTCACAGTTTGTGATGTTAAACAATGACGATGAAACAGGTAAAAGATGATGAACTCTGCCACTTTTTTCTAATTTATCAGGTCAATGAATAGTGTGGAATTGGTGAAAATAATATAACATTATATAATTTTCATATCAGTGTGATGTGACACCACATAACATGAAAACTGTGTCTTTTTGTGCCTCAGAGTTAAAGGCTAGATCCATCAGCACCAGTTCACCAGTCATGAAACAAACCAGTCCATAGTGGTCAGGCTGGATTACTCACTGACTGAATATTATTAGTATTAATATAATAAAAAGTATGGTGTAGACCTGCTCTATATGAAAAGTGGCATGCAGTGTGAGTCAGTGATTAATCTTCCTAATATGAGATCAACCCCCTAAATGACCACCAGGGGGCGCCCTCCTGACTCTGTCACTGAATCAGAAGACCTCCCACCACCATAGCAGTCAGGTTATTGTACAGAAGTTATTCATGTTTACTGATTATGTTTGTATATTTAAAAATCATCTTTAAAGATAAATGTTTGAGTACATCTTATATCTTAAAGACATTTTTAAACATGAGTTAAACTCTGAGGAGGAGTTTCCTCGTCTTTAGAGCTCAGTGAGCGTCTAATGACATCACTTCCCCTTCCATGCTTTAACTTGCTGCAGCCCCTCAGCCTCAGATGAAGAGGAGGGTTTTATTCTCCATCAGAACCTCTGAGAGACACAATGAAGGAAACATCTGTCAGCTTGCTGCTCCGTAAGTAGAGACTCTTTCTGTCCATCACTGGGTTTCTGCTGATAGCTGATGATGGAGGAGAAGCTGGGTTAGAACTCACTGAGGATGATTGGCTGCTGGAAGAAGCTCTACCTGCAGTCTGAACACAACACATTACAAATAAAATGATCAGGATGAAACAAACTGTCAGATCTGTTTGCTTCTTGATTTAACAACATTATAAGTATTGGAATAAAAACTGATATGAGAGCTGAAATCTGATGTGTGAAACTTTCTTCATGTGAGAAATAATCCGTATTTATTTCATTTTCAAAGTGATTTTTCTTCTGTTTAGTTCTGATCTCGGTGCTGCGCTGCTCAACAACCAAAGGTTGGTTCACTTCCTGGTTTACACTAAACTATACAGTGTTATATTAGTTCAACAGCTGGAATGACCAAAAAGCTGCTCTATGCTTTCTACAGCAGACATTTTAAAAAGTGAAACATTATATTTCTCTGCAAAGAAAAATGTTTTAATGCCAGCAGTTCGTCTGACTGTGAGTCCCAGCAGATCTCAGTTCTTTAAAGGAGAATCAGTGTCTCTGAGCTGTAAGGAGGACAACAGCTCTGATGGATGGATCCTGATGAGGAACACAACCAGAGGAACCAGGACTCAGTGTGGAGATGGATGGGGAGAAAAGAAGGTTCTACCTGTAACATCACCTACTTATTTCCATGGGACAGTGGGTTCTACTGGTGTGAGTCCATAGATGGAGCATCCAGCAGCAGCAGCATCAACCTGACCATCAGTGGTAAGATGAGAGTGTGGAGTTAGTGTTGATGAAGCTGTGTGGAAATGGATGAAATGCTGTAGTTTGTCTCTGTGTTGAGGTGGATCAGTGATCCTGCAGAGTCCTGTCCTCCCTGTGATGGAGGGAGATGACGTCACTCTGAGCTGTCAGACAAAGACCACTCCCTCCAACCTCCCAGCTGCTGGTTTCTATAAAGATAATGTCTTCATTGGACATGGATCCTCAGGTCACATGACCCTCCACCAGGTGAACAGCTCTGATGAAGGCCTCTACAGGTGTAGCATCAGGGGTCATGGAGAGTCTCCATCCAGCTGGATCTCTGTTCAAGGTCTGCAGCTTCGCTGTTATTTCTGTCCTGATTGTCTTCATCATCTGACCAGGTGGGATTCTTCCTGCAGGTAAACATACAACTGTAACTCCGCCCACATCAGCCAATGTTGGTCTTCATCTTTTTATCCACCTGGTGACATTCAGTCCGTACCTCATAGTCACTCTGCTCATGGTGTCTTCATATCGACGAGTAACAGGTAACACTCTGATCAATCAATCAATCAATCAATCAATCAGTTTCCTTTTTGGTTCCCACGATTTACGAGATGCACCTGAACGCCCCGTCACGTGAACTGCGCCTGATCAGTATTCATTGGGAGCGCGCGGCCTCAAGTCGTTTCACTCAGAGATGAATAGAGCAGACACTCAGGAGGACATTTTATTTTCCTTATTCTGTGTGGCGTTTTATCGAACCCAAGTAGTTTAATGCTATTGGTTACATGTTTTCTAGTACTTGTATGTTTGAAGATTGGTAACTTCTTTGTTACCTTTTGCTACTGTGAGCCTTTTCACTGCTTTTGTTAATGATTAATGGGAGGCTGCATCATGCCGGTTTGTGAAACATGCGCTCTGTAAGCTAGGCCCTATTTATGTTGTATATATGAACATATTCTTTGGTTTATGTACATCTATATTTACTGTGTTCATTAGTTTGCTAATTGTAATTCTATATGATGTCTTCTTGTTTAGACGGAGATATTATAGACACCTATGGAGAGGCATTTATTGTACTGCAGCAATGCCAGTTCTGTATTGTTCTTTTCTCATTTGTGATTAGGGTCTGAGTTTATCAACATTATTCACAACAGTGTTTATCACTTATCTGTTTATTTATCATTATCCTAACTGTATTATTCCTTTTCTGTCTTTCTGTTTAGACCACACACACACACACACACACACATCATCAAACAAACCCATATGCACATCAGAATACAACCTGTATCTGCTGCATTTGATGACCTGCCTTTGGAAATAAAGCTGATAAAGGATTCTCTGACCGGAATCTGTCCTTAGTGTTCCCATCCTAACTGAACCACTAGTCCATATTTTACATTGGTCCTTCGAGCCGGATTGGGGTACCCCCAACACTATGGAGTCAGCACCTGATGATGAGAAGGCGCCATCGGTCCGACCAAAGAGAGATTCTCGTCCACCCCAGTATTTGGCCTCATATGATGTGACACTCCTCCCCTCGCAACAGCCTGATGCCCAAGCCTCCTCAACACATGTAGGACAACCCGGCCAGGCTCAAGTAAGCAGAGCTAGGAGTGCGGCTAGCTGCCGGTCATCTGTACGTTCACGACGGTCCTCTCAGTCATCATACGGACTTCGCATATTCAAAAGTACATCTGATGTTCACGCAGCTGCACTGGAGGAACAGATAAAAGTGTTGGAGCTTGCTGATCTACAACAGGAGATAGAGGAGGAAAGGAAAGCTGACTTGGAAGCTGCAGCATATGATGCTCAAGCCAGAGAGGGACAGCGGCTGCAAGAGGAAGCTCATCTGGCTAAAGAGAGAATAGCTAAAGAAATGGGACGGCAAAGACGCTTGAAGAAGCTAGAGAAGGAGGTACACATTGCCAGTCTAGTTACATCCTACCTATCTGAGGCAGATGAGGGTGACGCCTTGTCAACAGTGTCAGCCCACGCCACATTCTCTAAGCTAACACTGCCAGCTCAGACAGATCCAATCACCATCTCCTGGGCCATCAGTCTCCGTGCAACTCCCACCGGTGCAACCACAAACTACCAGTCAGGCTCAGGTTCCCCCTCCGCCTACTACATCTTCAGCCCAGATATCAGCACCACTCACCAATCCAGTTATGAGTGTCCAGACCAGTGTTCCCTTCCCTGCAGCTCTTACAGCAGCATCAGTTTCGATCCCTTCACCTGCACCTGTCTTAGCTACAAGTCAAGCAGATCCTACCCTTCCCTCATCCAGTTACGCATTGATAACCACCCAGGCAGCGAGTGCTCAACAGACAGCCACATCCGCTACCAAAAACAGTCCTATGCACCCAAGGGTCTCTTTTAGGAGCACAGGACTCTCTGCTCCCCCACAATCAGCTACTGCAGTGGCTCAGGCGCCTCGAGCAGGGCAGTACGCTCACCCCACTTTGCCAGCTACCAGCCAAGTTCCAGCAGCACCACCCTGGCCTTACCCTGGCCTTGAGACCCTGATTGCAACATCCTATGGGATCCCCAAACCAACACTGCCTTTCTTCGAAAGTGGCAAAGAAAGTGATTTCGCACTTCTAAAGATGGCGCTCGACAACTTGATGAACAGCCACCCTCATCTTGGGGAGCACTATAAATATCAAGTTCTCCTGACCCAGCTCAAGCTCCAAAGTGCTCTGCAGCTGGCCAAAGCATACATGTATGACCCCGCACCCTACACAGCTGCGCTGGGAGCTCTGCAGGACAAATATGGCCAGCCGAGGCAACTGGTTCAAAGTGAATTAGGGGCAATACTAAACTCACCGGTCATAAGGTCAGGAGATGCAGAAGCATTCGATTCCTTGGCCCTGTCGGTTCAGTCTCTAGTGGGCATGTTGCGAACTTTGGAAGGACCTGCTGGATTTGAGCTCAGGTGTGGTTCCCACGTCGACCGTCTCCTTAGCAAAATGTCTCCTGCCCACAGAGACGGATTTGTGGAATACTGTCTGGTCCATGGCATTCTTCAGCCAGGCACAGAGCTTACTTACACCCTGCCTGACCTTGCTGCATGGCTTCAGATGAAAGCCCAAGCCAAGCGACTAGCCAGCCGAGCTACTCTCCTCTACAGTTCAACAGGACCTCCCTTTCCTAAGAAAGAACAACGTAGTTCAAAGCCCAAAGATAAGACAGCATCAGTCTTCCTCTGCTCTGGAGAGACAGCCGCCAAAAAGGAGACCATTCCACCTAAGACTCAAACATTCAAACCCAGTCCTTATTGCCCGTTCTGCAACAACAAAGAGCATTATCTGAATGCGTGCCCCCGCTTTAAGGAACTGACAACTGCAGATATTAGGAAATGGATCCAGGAAGGCGACCGATGTTGGAAATGCGGCCGCGGACACAAGGCTACCGCCTGCACGCTGAAACGCCCATGTAAGACGTGCAAAGAGAGACATCTCACAGTCTTGCATGATGCCATCCAAGAGTCAGCTCAGAGAGTGCTGATGCTTAAGGATCAAAAGTCCACTGTCTACATTGAACTTCCCCGAAGTCCTCAGAGAGTTTTGCTGAAGGTTGTCAAAGTGCTGCTACACCATGGAAATCGTGCCCTGGAAACATTTGCAGTGCTCGATGATGGTTCTGAGAGGACGATTATCCTGCCACAAGCCGTAGAACAGCTACGGCTTGCCCAGCAGCCCGAGACGCTTCACCTGAGAACTGTACAGCAAGAGACTAAAGAGCTGAAAGGTTCTTCAGTCAGCTTTCACGTATCATCTATCTTCCAGCCTAACAAGAAGTATTGGATTGAACATGCTTTCACTGCAGACAGTCTGAGTTTATCTGAACACACGTATCCAGTAGCAGCTCTCCAGAAACGCTATGATCATCTTAAAGGACTCACTTTGTCACCAATCAACCGAGCTCATTCACTTCTCCTCATTGGCTCAGATATGCCACACCTCCTCACTCCTACTCGGCCAGTTAAAGCAGGGCCATCTGGTGGTCCTATAGCCATCTGCACAAGGCTAGGCTGGTCCCTACAAGGTCCCTCAGACATCATGCCAGTCTCCTCACAACAGCCTTCCTGTCTGCACATCGCCACTGAATCTTCATACACAGAGCTCCTCAGAAATGTGGAACATCTTTGGCAAATCGACACACTGCCATACGTCAGTGAGAAGGTTGCATCGCGCTCCAAGCAAGACCAGCAAGCGCTGACTCTTCTTCAGACAGCCTCTGAACGGGTCTCTGCTGACGGAGCCCAGAGATATGCTACTCCGCTGTTACGCCGTCAACCAGCCGTCACCCTCCGTGCTCAGCAAGACGCCGTGTTACCTAATCTACGTAGCACTGAACGCAGGTTGGTTAAGGACAGTATCCGAGCAGCCTCATACTGCAAGGAGATTGACAAACTTGTCAAGTCTGGCTATGTAGCAGAAATCTCTCCAGAAGAAGCATCTGAGTCACCAGAGTCGTGGTATGTACCTCATCATATGGTGCACCACAATGGTAAGGACAGAGTGGTCTTTAACTGTTCTTTCTCCTTCAATGGCCTGTCCCTTAATGAACAGCTCTTGCCTGGGCCCACTTTAGGTCCGACTATGCTTGGGGTCCTAATGCGGTTCCGTTGTCATGCTGTAGCCATCAGTGGAGATATTAAGTCAATGTTCCACCAGATCCGCCTACTGCCCACTGAAAGAACCACTCCTGAGATTTCTGTGGCGGGACATGCAGAGGAAATCGGAACCACGCATCTTCCAATGGGAGGTGTTACCATTCGGAACGACGTGCAGCCCCTGCTGCGCAGTTTATGCCCTACAGCAGCACGTCAGGGACCACGAACCACCAGACTCTCTACTCATGCAAGTGATAGAGAACTCATTTTATGTGGACAATTGCCTTCACAGTTTGAGTACAGCTGAAGAGGCCAAGGCCCTGATCGACAGACTGCGAGCTCTTCTAAGTAAAGGAGGTTTTGAGATCCGGCAGTGGGCGAGTAATGTGCCTGAAGTCGTCGCACACCTGCCGAAGGAGGCACAGTCAGCTAGCAGTGAGCTATGGCTGTCCAAAGCCAGTGACAACTTAAATGAGCCCACTCTTGGACTATGCTGGGACTGTTTAACCGACACCTTAAGTTACAAGCATCGCCATGCTGAACCTGCAGTTGCCACTCTTCGAACAGTTTACAGTGTCCTTGCAAAACTTTATGATCCTTTGGGCTACATTGTGCCATTCACCACAAGATGTAAAGTACTGATCCAGGACATGTGGAAGTCCAACATCGGCTGGGACGATAAGATCCACCCCGCTGATCTTCTGGGAAAATGGCTGAGTTGGGTGGAGGAGATTCCCTTGCTACAACATATCAAGCTGCCTCGTCCCTACACACCAGCTACAGTCGATACTGCTACAGCAACCAGGCATATCCACATATTCTGTGATGCCTCAGAGCGGGCCTACGGGTCAGTAGCTTACATGCAGACAATAGATGATAGTCAGCATGTCCATGTCTCCTTTGTGATTGCCAGATCTAGAGTTGCACCACGAAAGCAGTTGTCTATCCCACGCCTTGAGCTCAGTGCTGCACTAACAGGCGCGCAGCTGGCCAGAGTTATCGAGACCGAGCTAGCAATACCTTCGGAGCGCATCACTCTTTGGTCAGATTCCACAACCGTGCTGTATTGGATTAAATCAGAATCCAGCCGTTTCAAAGTGTTTGTGGGGACACGTGTTGGAGAAATCCAGAATCTTACTAACCCTGCTCAATGGAGGTACGTTGAATCGCTGAGCAATCCGGCCGATGATATTACACGTGGTCTCTCTCTGCAGGACATGGTCCAGGATCATCGCTGGAACAAAGGTCCTCATTTCCTCTACTTGCCTGAGAGGGAGTGGCCCACTATGCCCTCATCTGAGACGGAGCCAGACATCACAGAATTAAGGAAGTCTGCCTTTGTTGGAACTGTTTCCTACTCATTGCCAGTACAACTTCCTGACCCCAGTACTTTCTCCACTTGGAAAGGCCTTCTTAGGGAGACAGCTTGCTCCCTTCACGGGGCGGCCGATGCCAATGCTACACCAACCTGTTCGGCGGCCAACTATCTGCAAGCAGAGAGGCTGATGTTACAAAGGGTTCAAGAAGACTGTTTTGCTGAAGAACTGAGAGCTCTCATGGCTGGACGTACCTTGCCATCAGATAGTCGACTTCTATCCCTGTCACCAGAATATGAGAAAGCCACCGAACTACTCAAGGTCGGTGGAAGGTTGCGGCACGCTGAAGGATTAACTCTGGACACCATCCACCCTGTAATTCTGGACCCAAGCCACCCTGTAACGAAGCTCATCATTAAGGACACGGATGAGTCGTTATTGCATCCTGGGCCAGAAAGAGTCCTTGCCGAGCTCAGACGCCGGTTTTGGATCCTCCGGGGCAGAGAGGCCATTCGGAAACACCAACATTCGTGTCTTGAGTGCCGGCGATGGAAGGCAAAACCCGATGTACCGAGGATGGCTGATTATCCACCTGCTCGACTACGACTCCACAAGCCACCATTTTACTCAACTGGAGTCGATTGCTTTGGACCTTTCCAGGTGAGGATTGGTCGCCGCACTGAAAAAAGGTGGGGCATTATTTACAAATGCATGACAACTCGCTCTGTGCACCTGGAGCTACTGGAGAGCCTTGATTCGGACGCTTTCCTGTTGTCACTGAGGAGATTCATCTCCAGACGTGGCAAGCCGTACGAACTCCTCATGGATAATGGTACCAACTTTGTCGGTGGAGAAAGAGAGTTACGTGAAGCGGTGGCCGCCATGACACCTAAGCTGAGTGATCAACTTGCTGAACAACGGATATCCTTCCAGTTTAATCCTCCAAGTGCGCCTCACTTTGGGGGAACATGGGAGAGAGAAGTGAAATCCATAAAGACTGCTCTGCGTGTTGTTCTCAAAAACCAGACTGTTCCTGAACCAGTTCTGCTGACAATCCTGGTGGAGGTCGAAGGCATAATGAATGCTAAACCTCTTGGCTATCTATCAGCCGATCCTGCTGATCCAGACCCGGTCACGCCCAACCTGCTTCTAATGGGCCGCCATGACTCATCACTCCCTCAAGCAATCTATGACCCAAGTGACCTCGGAAGAAGGCGTTGGAGGCACAGCCAAGCCATCGCCGATCGCTTTTGGTCATCTTTCATTAGTCACTATCTGCCAGGGCTGCAAGAGTGCAGTAAATGGAGAAAAGACGGTCATGCACTCTCAACAGGGGATGTCGTCTTAATAGTGGATCCTCAACTCCCTCGAGCTTTGTGGCCTGTCGGTCGGATTTCTCAGACCCATCCTGGACGAGATGGACGAGTCCGCACCGCTACCGTTCAAGTTAAGGACCGCAAGTATGTTCGTCCTGTTGCCCGACTCATACTGCTTCCTGCATTAGATGACAAGGACGAGGAAGAGCCCTCAAATTAGGCTTTCTTCTACTCTTTCAACTGCCATGCGGACAGTTGGGGGCGGCATTGTCTGAAAGCCTATTCGTCGAAAGATAAGATTTACGAGATGCACCTGAACGCCCCATCACGTGAACGGCGCCTGATCAGTTCATTTGGCGCGCTGCTCAGTCGTTTTCACTCAGAGATGATGAGAGCAGACACGGAGGACATTTATTCCTTATTCTGTGTGCGTTTTATGAACACCAAGTAAGTTTTATGCTATTGTTACATGTTTCTAGGTACTTGTGTTTGAAGATTTGTAACTTATTTGTTACCTTTTGCTACTGTGAGCCTTTTCACTGCTTTTGTTAATGATTAATGGGAGGCTGCATCATGCCGGTTTGTGAAACATGCGCTCTGTAAGCTAGACCCTATTTATGTTGTATATATGAACATATTCTTTGGTTTATGTACATCTATATTTACTGTGTTCATTAGTTTGCTAATTGTAATTCTATATGATGTCTTCTTGTTTAGACGGAGATATTATAGACACCTATGGAGAGGCATTTATTGTACTGCAGCAATGCCAGTTCTGTATTGTTCTTTTCTCATTTGTGATTAGGGTCTGAGTTTATCAACATTATTCACAACAGTGTTTATCACTTATCTGTTTATTTATCATTATCCTAACTGTATTATTCCTTTTCTGTCTTTCTGTTTAGACCACACACACACACACACACACACACATCATCAAACAAACCCATATGCACATCAGAATACAACCTGTATCTGCTGCATTTGATGACCTGCCTTTGGAAATAAAGCTGATAAAGGATTCTCTGACCGGAATCTGTCCGTAGTGTTCCCATCCTAACTGAACCACTAGTCCATATTTTACACCCACCTTTTTCTCTTCTGACTTCAGGAACCTTCTCCATGATGACGACCCGTTCTATCCAGACTGGTTCAGGATTGGATGATACCTCTGATGATGTCATCACTGCTGTTACCACAGAACATCATTTCTAAACTGCTGGCTGGACGTTTTCTCAAAAATCAAAAAATATAAATATAAATAAAGAGTTTATGGATAAGAACCAGCAGAGACCCAAGAACTCATCCATGAGGATCTCCACATGTCAGAGTTCATTCTTCAGAGATTTGATTTTGATTTTCACAGCAGGAGTCGCTAGTTGTTCATAAATGTATCAGCGAATTGTAAAAAAAAAATACAATATTAATTGTTTATTCATTTAATAATAATTTTCTTTTCATGAGGTCCAATTGTAAAAAAAAAAAATATATATTTTCTACAACCTCAAAGGTGGGTCAGTTTTACCTGGAGGCCTTGACATGTCATCTTATGGTGAAAAGAAATAAAATTAATTGTTGCATTATTTGATCATTATTAATATATTACCAGCAGGAATGTGAACAGGAAGGTCTATGGAGAGCCTTTAGGTTTAAATTCCTTCACTCAGAGCAAAGAGAACCAGCTCAGAACAGTTTAATCAAAGTATTCTTTGATTGTTCTGGTTTAAAATGACAGATTTAGAGGCAAGTGAATAAATGGTTTTAATGAATATTAGTTTCCACTGATATGTTGATGCATGCTAATGGACAAGAATATGTTTATGTGAGGCTGTGGGTTTGCTAGACATTTTTCTGGTAAACTAACTCATATTTAATACATCAGTGTGTAAACCAGGGCGGTGCAGAAGCCTTTAGAGCGGCAGGTACTTAAAGTTAAAGGGAACATAGCTTAATATTTTTAAATGGTCTGCAACGCCATAACTTATAGTATACAAACCTGAATAACAGCAACTGATATTCATCAACAATCTAACTGGGAAACTTCATCAGATGGGAACCATTTGAAGCAAAAGTAGCATATACAGGATGTTTCTTATAGGGTCCAATGCTGCTGTGCTGATCAATGATGGTATCCAATGAAGTTAGCTAATCTCAAAAGTCAGACTTACTTTGACAATCCTAGCTTAATTTCCCATGATTTGTGGCTAACCTGAAGCCACGCCCATTCACCATGGTAACATGTGCTCTTGGACCGCCAAGGCGTGTTCTAATGTTCATGTTCTACAGAGGAATCTGTCTCCATTTGTTAGCCATTTAGCTAACTGACCAAGGATACATCAGACGTGCCTCGAGTACAAGCACAGATGCGGAATCTCAGCAGGCGCTCAATTCAATTCGGTCTCTTCTCCAGTATCCGTTCGAGAGGAGAATATTGGTCGAAAAACTTAATATCAAACAGCTCGGCCCAGATCAGCCCGACATAAAGATACGCCAGCAAGACAAGGAGAAAGGTAAAGTGTACGTGCGAGGCTTCTCCCGAAATTGGTGCACCAAGAAGGCTTGGCTAGCTGGATGCAATCACGTAAATGCCTTGTTTTGCTTTCCGTGTTTGCTATTCAAAACAACTGGGACAGATATGGCATGGACCGTGTCAGGAGTGACGGCCATGAAACATTTTTCAGAAAAGGTAAAAAAACATGAGTAATCTCGGGCACATATGGATAACACGGCTAGACGAGGGGCACAGGCTTGCAGTAAAGAAACACAATGAAGAAGTGGATCGGAATCGGCACATTTTGTCCAAGATAATTGACTGTGTTAAATTTTTTGAGCTTTTGAGCTAGCTTTGCGGGGCCATGATGAGACTGAATCATCAGAAAACCGTCTTCAGGGGCTTAGTCGATCTGGTCGCTTCACTAGATAATGTGTTGGAGGATCATCTGAAGACGGCGACAGTTTTTAAAGGCACCTCAAAGACCGTGCAGAATGAGCTGTTGGATTGTATGTTGTCAGTGCTTAAAACCCACATTATTGGAGAAGTGAACAATGCAGATTATCTTGCTATTCAGGCAGATTAGACTACTGACATTTCCACCCGCTGCCAGTTGATGCTTGTGTTACGATATGTTGACAGTCAGAACAGCATTCAAGAGCGTTTTTTTGGAGTTCATCCCTCTTCAGAATGCAACTGCTGACACCATTTCCACAGCACTGTTGGATAGGCTGAGCAAAATAATCCCTGCTGGAAAAGAGGGTAAACTAATTGCCCAGGCCGATGATGGGGCTGTAGTGATGAGGGGAGCCACAGGTGGAGTGCAGCATAAGGTCAAGGATGTGCACACAAGTGCATACTACATCCACTGCTATGCCAATCAGCTGAACCTCATGATGCAGCAGGCAACTTCACACATCCGCAGGATCAGACCTTTCTTTTCAGACCTTGGTGGATTTGCTGCTTTCTTCTCCCATTTATTCAAGCGAACCACTGTGCTTGATCAAGTGGTGGCACACAGACTTCCAGGAACTTCAGCAACCAGGTGGAACTTCACCAGTTGTGCTGTCAACACTGTGTATGAGAACAAGGATGACCTCCTCAAGTGTTTCCAGACAATCAGAGACTCAGGTGACTTTGATCCAACCCCTGTGAGAGAGGCAGGGGGCTTTGTGAGAATGCTGGAGGAAGAAGATTTCTGCTTTCTCCTGGAATTGTTTCACAAGATCATGCCACATGTGGACATGCTGTTCAACCAGCTGCAGAAGGGGAACATTGACACGGTGTACATCACAGGAGTCATCCAGAGCTTCACCAACAGCATGCAAAAGATCAGGTAAATATTTTTTTTTATATTATTTTGATGAAATTCTCCACTATGTTAGTTTCTGAAACTAACATACTGGATGGTAACTTGTGTCTCATTAGGGACTCCATTCCTTCTCTGAGTGAGGAATGCAGCGCATCTGTGCAGCAGCAGCCCACAAAGAAACGGAGGACGTTTGGACAGGGAGAACAGCAGCAGCTGGATACAGAGGTAAGTTGTACATTACATTACATTTCTGTGTACAAGACACTCAGAATCAGAAATCCTTGGTTCTCCCACAAACAGGGACATTTGTTTAGTAACTGTGCAATACCTGTACAAACTCATTTCAACACACATACTTATTATACATATTTAAAATCTGTATGTAAAAAATGTCATGTAAATATGTATTACATTTAAATATGTACGTGTACATCAGATGTAAATATGTATGTATGAATATACGTCAATCTGATTCTATTATTCTTTCTTGTTACACTGCTGCTGCAACAAACAATTTTCCCTGTTTTTTTGGACCATAAAAGATTTCTGATTCTCAATAAGATGTTTTTACCTTTTATCCTGTAAGAGGGTACTGATGACATTATTTCCTATGAAAGTGTTTACTATATCTACTTATCTGTTGTTTTTTATTTGTCATATGACAGGTATGTGAAACCATCCTGAGCCATGCAAAAGAGCGATTCTCTTTTACCAAGCACCTCATCAGAGCCACTCTGCTACAAGGCAACTTGTTTGTGCAACACACAGCGCAGTTCCCAGATGCAGCACTGGAAACCTCCGTGGAGACGTACCCCATGTTAGACTAGGCTAAGCTCAGAACAGAGCTATCTCTCATCTATAAGAACCATGAGTTCAGGGCTTGCAGTGGTGCACTGACTCTCCTCCAGTTTTTCATGGAGAGGAATCTTCAAAACGCTTTCACAGAGACGGTCACTCTTTTGAAGATTCTTGTCACCACACCCATTACCACAGAGACCATCAGAGAGGTGCTTCTCTACTTTAAAGAGGATTAAGACTTTCCTGAGGAACACCATGACACAGGATCGGTTGAATGCTCTGGCCATGCTGTCCATGGAAAAAAAGCTTGTCACAAACATTCCTGACTTCAATAGAAGGGTAATTGAGAGCTTTGCCACTCAGAAGGACAGAAGGGCAAAATTCCTGTACAAATGAGGTATCACACATGCACACGCACAAGTGAATCCTCTTGATCATTGTATAAAGTTGACCTTAGCACAACAATCCAGAAATATGTAACACTGTAAATTTCTGACATTTTGTCTAAGTAGTGTTTACTAAATGACTGTATATGTGACCTGCTCACCATTTTTCTTGTTCACTCAAATGTTGAAATTACACAAAAAATGTGTTAGTTGTTGTAATTAGTAACATTTATCTTGATCATTATTTCCTGTACAGTATTAACCAATTTCAGTATTTGTTTTTTTGTTTTACATAAAACTGTAAATTTTATACAGACACGTAAGTACAATCTTTATAATTTTATGTTGTTTATAGTCCTCTTTAAACTCCATTCTGGTGATGTGCATTGCCTATTTACCACTTATGATAATTTTATTTATGTGCAATTTAATGTACTCAGATGTGATTTTTCTGCCACAAGGGGGCGCTGCTGTAAGAATTGACAGGTTTGTGTGCAAAGTTTTTGTGTAAACCTAATAACTTATTTATTTCTAGTTTGGTTCTAAACTTGTTTGTGAAATATTCTATTTATGTTTCGTATAAGAATGCCTCAGGTTGTTAATATTGGCATTAAAATAATCATTATTTCACAGAGAACTGATATCCATCTGTTTATGTTAAATTGTTTTGGGCTGATTATTAAAAATGATTTTATAAGCTATTTCCTGAACGACTTCCTGAACTAAGTACAGCTGTTATATTTCCTGTCTGAATTGGGCAAACCGATCAATCCAGATATGTCTGACCTCAGTATTCACAACAACAAAGGTCAGACACACCAGGGCCCTCATTTATCAAACGTTCGTAGAAATGTTCCTATATTCTATCCTACGGTAGAAAATTTAGGATGTGTGTAAGTACACGTCGAAGTGTGATTTATGAAACATGCGGTGGCCTCTCGTACACACGCTCCTCCGCAATCAGCTGTTGATAAATCCCACTTGTGCGTACTCAGGTGCTCTTACCCATTCAGTCATTTCCATACAGAAAAGTCCACATTTAACCATATTTGGTAACAACACATCATGTCACATGCATTGAGTCTTCACGTTCTTCCTTAAAATAATTTCCAGGAGAGGAAAAAAGGAACTTCAGTGACACAGATATTGAGGTGAAACATGGGTGGGGCAATAAAAAAAGTATTCATGATTGACAGACCTAAAAAAAAAAAAAATCGTTAATACAAATTTATTTCACCACCGATACTTTTGTTATCAGTGGTTTCTCTGCTTCATTCCAACCCACATGCAGCCGTTATATTTCTGCTGCAGAGCAGACGTTAAAAAATCAGGTTAATGGGTGTGCCGGGGTTGTAAAGTAGGTTGGTGCCGTCCGGTGGATTGGTGGGGACCGTGCCTGGCGCCCAAGCTCCTGCCAGTTCCATGAGTTCTACTGCCTGGTCGGTTCATCTGGGGGGGCTGTCCGGCATTGGCTGGGCCCCAGATCTTGGCGCTCTGCATGGGGCGGGATCTGGACCCGGGAGCTGGTAGATCTGGATGTCCAGGTGCTGGCTGGGCGCGGCCTGGGGAGGGCGTACATCCGCTGTAGCTTTTACTGTGGCTCCCTGGCGTGTGGGTGTGTGGGGGGGGGCCGGGTTGTTGGCGGTGGGTATTGGTCCGGGGTGGCGGCGGCGTGTATTGTCCGTCGATCGGCTGCGGGCGCCTCCTGCCCGGCGGCGGCGGCGGGGGACCCCTCTCGGCGGGTCCCTGGTCGGGGCCCTGCTGGGGGGCGGGGTGCCCCTGATCCCCGTGGCCTCCGGGTCCTGTTCCGGGCCCGCCCTGGCGTAGCCGGTTTCCGGCGGAGCCCGTGGGCTCGTCCCTGCGATCTCTCGGGGCCCCAGCATTGCGGCTGCTTGGTGTTCCCCTGGGGCTTCCATCTGTTCCTCTCTTGGTGGGTGATCGGCCCTGCGCTGGTCCTCATGCGGCTCCTTCACTCTGTGGGACTCTGGATGCATGCGTCTCCTGCCTCCTTCATGTCTGTGTCGATTCCTGTAGGACGGATTGACGGTTCCTTACACCAGCTATCAATCACTTGCATGGGGAAACCTTATTCAGACCTGCATGCTCGCACACACATTGGTGTGGGGACATTGGTGTGGACGATAGGGGGATGTAGACTAAATAATTATACGTTTAAGGCATTGTCCGGCTTAGTGTGGACGTGGCCTAAGGCTACGTCCACACTAAGCCGATAAGGTTATACGGGGAGTTAGACGCCTAATGTTATCCACTCAACACGAGCATTTACGCCCCGTTTAAGGTCCGTTTAAGTTCCCATGATTGCGCAATCCCATACCGACCTGTGCAAATACTGGGCATGCGCGAAAAGACGCACTGAACACGCGTATAATCTACGTGACGCCAGCGCCTACATAATATATACAAGAAGCTCTACAGCACAGTACATATCTGCTTGTCCCGTTAACCGAAGAGAACAATAGCTGCTCAGAAGAAGAGAGAGTTTTTGGTGTGGACAGACGACGAGATCGATTTATTACTCTTCGCTGTTGTCTTTGTCTGTAGTGTCGTATTGTTATTGACGCAGCATTCATTGACGCCACTTCCTTTCATTATCCGGGGAAGCTGTCCACACTAGCTCGTTTAGCCGTTGAATTAAGATTTACACGGCTCTCTTACCCGGCTAATAGTTATCCGGCCACAGACCTTAAACGACGCCGGGTTAGTGTGGACGATAGGGGGGTGTAGACTAAATAATTATATGTTTAAGGCATTAGCCGGCTTAGTGTGGACGTGGCCTCAGTGTCATGGTGCAGGTTGGAAAGCTTTTAATTAAAGGTGTGACAAAATCCCATTAAGATGAAGCACTTGGTGTAATAAATAAACAAATAAACAGGAGGGGGGTCTGTGGCGCAGTGTGCAGATTGTGAGTGACAGGATCTCCATGCATGATCAACCCAACATTAAATTATGTATTTCTTGGCAAATTTCAAACATTTCCTGAAAGTTTTGTTGCTAATCCGTGCATAACTTTTACGTTATTTTGTTCTAACACAGACAGATGCCAACATGAGCTCCTTGGTGGAGGCGATAAACTGCTGAGAGAAATATTCTGTCAAAGTAAAACTAACAGTAGGTGTTGTGCGTACGAACAATCAGAACTGTACTTATATTTAGGAACATTTCTACACAGAAATACAAATTGATAAATACCACACAATGTGTAGAATTGTTCCTACGCACGACATACGCACGGATAAATGAGGGCCCTGGATTATTCAGTTTGTCCAATGATGTAAGACAACAAATAAAATAGCTGTACTTAGTTCAGGAAGTAGTGGAGTTGTGTGCAAAGCTCAGAAAGCATAATTTATTTATTTTTTGTTGAAAAAAAAGAAAAGCACAGCCCCACCAAGAATATTTTTTCACCAGCCGCCATTGAGAATATATGCTCTTATTGGGAAGTAGCGGCGTCTGCACTACACGGCTATTTCCGCTAATCAGTTAGCACTAATTTTAGTCCGAAAACATCACTTTAACTGAATAATGAGCATTTTTAACGCAGCTATGCTTCGTCTGTCTCCAATTCCCGCGGTCTGACCTTTTTATCAGCCGCGCTGTATGACAGACGTCTGTGACGTTGTTTGACTTCAGCCGCTTCAGCCCCACAGCGGAAGGGGGACCAGAGCTGTATAGACTCTGAGGGGGACGATATGTAAGCCCCACCCCCTCATGGCGCACCTCTCCTGCGCCCCATGGCGTCCTATCTGTTGTATTGAAGACGAGCTACTGCGCATGTACAACTTATAACGAGAGTCTATGGGAAATACGTCCTCAATCAGACAACACAACCACAACTCAACTCCCCTTAAACTATTAAATATTTATCTTACACATCTTAAAGAAAATATACATGTATTCCGAAATTTTTTTATGTTGTTATAAAAAATTTTTTCCACTTTTATTCAAGGTAATGTGGGAAGTTGTCAGTGGTGGGGCGGCACCCTAGCGCCCTATATTGGCTAGCCGCCACTGCTTTAATGTCTGTCTACAACGTGAGGGTTTAGGGTTGTCAAGGCAACAAAGTCTGACACACTTTAACCAGTTTTTATCTCTGATTGTCCTGTAGGTGGCAGAGATGAGTAGAGCCAACCTGAGCTCTGTTCCAGGACTAAACGTTGGTGCTGGTTCTGCTTTCTGGTCCAGTCTCCTTTCCTTCTAGGAACCAGAACACTTCCTGTTTTGTTCTGACTCTTTGCTTTTATTGGTTCTGTTTCTCAGCCTGCCTAAAGCATCACTTCACAGTTTGTTTCAGGTGTAGTTAAATATTTATTTGCAAGAATTAAAATGAGAGACGGAATCAAAACACATAAAAATTAGAATTTTCTCTCCACTGACACCTGGAGTTTCTGTCTCAGTAGCACAGTGAGGACAGCAGGTATGGATGAATCTGCTTTATTATGATACATCAATTATTTAAAAAAAATTCTTGACTTGGTTTCATCATCAGATTTCACAGACCCGGCGCCAGAGGGCATTACCTGGGGGGGCAGTGGGTTTTTCTGGGGGGGCTCAGTAAACTGTCTTTTAATTAACCCTTTTGCATGTTTATAAATATATCTGGTGGACGTTACATACACATACTTCCGCGTCAAATCTACCGTTTTGTGTCATTAACTTGTTCTACATACCTTACTGGAAAGCTAAGAGTATTCATTGTTTGATTCAAATTATGTATACCAATTAAAGATGCAAACAAAAATTAAGACACAGTAGGCTAACCATTTTTACTGAGTCTCTAAGAAAATGATGTCCAACTCACCGTTATCAGCTGCACCTGCACATCACCGAGTCATCTCAAACAAAAACAATCCTTATGTCCAGTTAATGGTCTTTAATAAAGTACTTAGTCCATAAGTCTTCCTATGTATCCTGCCCTGCCGCTTAAAACTTTAGTAAATTCTTCTTTTTGCCGCATTTCTCCTAATTTTTACATCAAAAATACTAGTTAGCATGCTGCTACATTAGCTGTGTGCTTATTTTTCTTTATCACTGCTGGTAAAAAAAATGACTTCATGTATTCTCGCCACCTGCTGGAAAGAAGTATGCACCACCGTTTTTTCTAAACGGAAGATAGGGGGAAAAATCTAGCGTTTTCTTTTCAAAAAGATTATTGAAAAACAGTTTCAACCTTGATATGCTTTTTAAAACATTTTAATCAAAAACACAGCAGCCACACCTGTATTCAAAATGGTTCAAAAACATTTTTAATTTTAATAGGCTTTTTAAAACATTTTAATCAAAAATTGTAGGACTTTTTAAAATCCGAGCAAATAAATAACTGTTTATATGGCCTTTGAAATGAAATATCCTGGTTGTTTAGCAAAATAGTAATAACGACAAAAATATTAGAAGCAAATCAACAGTGTTAAACTATAGTAGGACTATATGTAATATATAATATTGTGTTTAAAACAAATTTACTCTAGAAACTCGAGAGCAGCTTTACACAAATGTCTACTGAAAAAACAATGTTTTGGAAAGAATACTAAATATTTTAGCACATCAACACCTTTTTTGCTCAAACCTTAAAGATAAATGAAAACAAGCTCTGTGGAAAACTCTTTATAAAACATAATGGAACTCAAATATGGGATTTTCAGCTTCTCTGTGGTGAAAATGCATTGCATGCATTCATTTGCATTATCTTTTTTTTGAGTTTTGAGTAAATATACTTCGAGGTCGTCTGAACAGTAATTTATGCTGGTGCTGCTGCCACCCGGTGGCGGAATTACTGTTGCTTCAGGTGCAGAAGTGCTCGTAGCAGAAGTGCTTGTTGAAGCAATTTCTGGCTGCACTTGCCCTCTTGATGTATTATCCCTACTTGTGCTGGGATTGCTTTTCTGTTTGCTAAACCAAGCTCTAATGTCCATTTTAGCAAGCTGCTGTGCCAAACTGCCAAAGGATCTTCTTTTACCGAAACTAAAACTCCTAATTAGTAATCTAGAGCGCCATCTATTGTTCGTTTTGAGCCAATATATTCACATGAAGTGTAATCTTTCCTGGGCGGGCCCGTCCTCCAGATGGGCGGGCCGGGCCCGCCCAGGCCCGCCCATGACGCCGGGTCTGAGATTTCAAACCTCTTCAAACAAACAGAAACACTTTGTTCTGCTCAGTCTCCAACCTCAGCGTGTTGCTGCTTTAGTCAGCGGTTTATTCTTGTCCTCTGAAGATAACTGAGCCTCGGTTAGCCATATCCTCATCAGAATAGGTCCAATGTTTCCATCTGACGTTTGTATTTAAGCCACAGAACAACACGGCAATCACTGGAGACCAAACTTTATTAAACATGAACATGAAACCAGAGCTAACTGCAGTGAAGCAGGTATTATAGTAAATAAATATGAATAATAATGACACTGATGATGATGATGACACAAACAAATGCTCATTCTCCCTATATTGTTTAAGGACTATAAAATATAAAACATATTTTAAGTAAATGAAGCTTCCAGGTTCTGGAAAGTTTAATCTATTAGCTGTTTACTTATGCAGGATTTCTGTCACTTTATAATCAACATATTAGAAATATAATACCTTGGTTTTAAAAGCTTAAAAATGTAAACAGATGTGATGAAGGCGGACCTGTTGCCGTCCATCAGCTGGACGTTGCTGGTCTGACTGGTGAGTAGACAACATCTGGCTCTGCTTTCAGCTCTGGAAACAAAAATGCAGATCAAACATGAGGAAAACTGGTTGAAACTGAAAATGTATCTGAATATTATCACATTATATCCTTACTACAATAAATATTTGATTTGCACAATATGAATGAAAAATGAATGAACTTTTTCCTCTCCACTGTTGCTACATGCTTGCGCAGTAGGAAGGATTAAATTGCAATACAGTTTTTTCATCTGTCTTGAGATGACATGTTGTAAATGAGAACCATATAGATAAACAGAATTAAATTGAACTCAAACCCCTTAACTTTGAAAAAAAAGTGACATAAAATGAAGGTTTTTTTGGTCTCATCTTTCTCAGTCCCTCCATCATCCGTTTAAAGAGACAGTTCAAATTTAGTTTTTTCCCACATGTTGGCTTTCATTCTACAGTGCATATTTAACGAACCTCAGCTATGATGGAGCTTGAGCTGTACCTTTACTCCTTTTTGGTCTGTAGTTTATCTGTCCATAACTGACGTCTCCTGTCCTCAATGCAGAGTAAACTGGATCTGGGTCTGTCTCTGCAGAAGAAAACATAATTTAGGTATAAGTGGTTCTGTTTGGGGTAAGATGATTTCATTAAGACAGTTGATATGGACTTTCAGTCTTATAATATTGGAGAACTAAACTATATTAGATGAAGGATGAAAAGATTCCTTCTCTTGTCCAAGAGTGCATTTAATTTGTTTTTTAATGCCCCTGTTCCACTAGAGCTGGTATGGTATGGAAAGGGATGCTTTGGATTGGTTCTGGCGTGTTTGTATTACCTGTGTCCATTCCGAACCAACCCCTTTTTTTGGACTACCTCTGCCTTGGTCCGAAGCTTGCCGAAGCGACCCAATTGGCCCAGTAATTTGATATCCCTTTCACTCCTACCTAGTGGTGGTAGCCGCTGATTGCCTGATGTCATTTGTTTGAAGTGATGTCTCAGAATGTAATAACAGTAATAGCACCAAGATCGGAAATGTTCTTTTTTTAAATTGAAAATAATCTAAGTGTCAGAGAAGTGTTTATTTTTCTTTGCTTTAAGTAGCTCCATAAAAAACAAAACACTAAGTGCTTTAAAAAGTGTTTTATAGCGTTTAGAAAGGGTTGTGGTTTTGATAAAGCTGAAGCTGAGTGGAGAATCTATTCTACACTGATATGGGCTACAGATTATCCTGCAGCAGGGGAGAAAATGGCTTTATACAAGCTGTAGCTTCAGCGTCTAGGACATCGGAAAACTGTGAGTGATGGGAGATTTTTATCAGGTCTCCAAACGGAATGGAGCTGCGATTGGAGCTGTTACCACACTCTTGGTTGGAGCAGTGAAGTCGGTGTGTGACAATAGGGAGAAACCAGTGAGCCTGAAGTGAGGGGAGGAAGAAGGCTGGTAGCGGGTGGTAGCAGCAGAGAGGGATGAGGTCTCCGCGGTGATCAGAGAGCTGGAGCAACACTGCCGCTGTAATCTGATTCCACATGTGGGTTGGCGCAGGCTTCCATTAGGTAGCGGTAGCAGGCGAAGTTGGTGTGTGACAGAGGGAGAAGCCGGCAGCAAGCCCATGGTGTCAGGTAGGGAAAAGCCCTAGTTTAGCAGCAGAGAGACAGGAGGTCTCTGTGGTGATCAGAGAGTTGGATCGCCTAGAATATCAATGCTTATATCAGTACTGGCAAGAAGAACACCGACCAGGAGATGGAGGCATGAACAGGTAGATATCTGAGAGATGTGAGGTGAGTCAAAAGTCTCAAGTTTTGAGAGGATCTGTGTTGGCATGATGACTTTGTGACTGATTTTTGCTGGAACTTTTGTTAAGCTCATCCTGCTCATGTTCTCACCCACTGCCGTTCTTCAGAGATGGTGATGGAAACACAACCTACCTGTTCTAGACCGAACCGTTCGCGTCTAAAGCAACCATAGTAGAGAAGGGGCATTAATTAGCAAGGAGCGTCGGCACACAGCGAGTACTGTATGAACTGCCCCGCACTCCCAAATTCAAAAGTAGATTTTATAATGATACACAATCATCATTACTGAAGTCCTCCCATGAAGTTTCTGAACTCTTCCACAGTATCTGCATCACAGACATACACGTGAACCAGTCTTGGTGGATCAAGGGTCTCAGTAGCAGATGGCATCCGTGACACTTGCTCTACTGAGACTACTGTCTGAGAGAATGAAGTCATAAATAAATAATAACCAAGCTGATGTTTTTGCTTTAAATCCTTGACATAACGACCCTACAAACTTCGTCCACATCACAGAAACAAGAACTTTGATGATAGTCATTATATTTAAGCAGTAATTTTTTAGCCACCTTCCATTTTTTAGAAATTCTCCGGCTTTTGACGTCAAACAGCTAAAAATGTGAATGTTTATGTGAAACAGACCACAGAGCTGCTCACTTCCTCTAAAACAGGAAATCAGACCCTACTGAGTATCACTATGTTCACTTTTACAAACTGACACCTTCAGACCACACTGGGGTGGAAACTATGACGGTCCAGTTCAGACCAATGTGGTTTTTATCTATGAACCTATCAGAAATGTTCTGTGGTGATCTCAGACTGTTCTTATGCTTCTGAAACTTCCCTGGGACCAGCAGCAGTAAGTTGATGGTTTTAGTGCCTAACAGTGTTAAGAGGGGGCTAAAAAGCTGAACATGGGAATCTGAGTTTTATAATAAACAAACAATGCAAAGGGACTTTGAATAAAGCTAAGTGAAATCAATACCAGACATTAAATAAGTGTTGAGAGAACATGAGCCTGGTTAAAGAAAGCAGCCCAACTCTACCTCTGATCTTCTGCTTGTCCTTAGGGTCTCTGATGTTGATCTGTCCATAACTGACGTCTCCTGTCCTCATTGCAGAGTAAACTGGACCTGGGTCTGTCTCTGCAGAACGACACATGTAGACATGACATTACTGGAGACAACAGTGGTTCTGTGACCATTTAGATCATCACATTAGTACAAAGAGAAGAAATCTAATGACAGAATCACTATTTCTAAGAAATGGTCTGACTTCCGTATTCAATAATGTCCTACGAAATCACGTAATTCCCATGCATGCTTCTTTGAGCACCTCTGGCCTGCAGAGAGCAGCAGATGTGGAATGCAAACAGTGTAGATTAAGGACAGCAGCGAACGGCTGCAGAGTGCTTGGCGTGGTGGAGCGGAGCACACAAAGTGGAAATTAGGAGTTAGAAGCCAGAGGCGTCCCCCAGAGGGCCAAACCAAGTTGGCACAATCACCCCTCCCACACCGGTGTAACCTGTTACAGCAGCTGCTGTGTCTCAGACACTGAGCTGTTGGTGTATAAACAGGTGTAAAAGGTATACCAACCGTACCTGGTTGTTTGTTTGTGTATACCCTTCATCATAAACTCTAAAAAGACCAACATTTTTCAATTCTCCCTACAACGACAAAACACAACCCTGCGGTGCACATGTGCTTAAAAGGACCTCCCCAGAGAGTTTGTCAGATCCCCAGATCTAACAACCACTGAAGCAGTATATGAGTCTGCATGGAATTAAAGGCAGAACTAAAATCAATAAATAAAATCCTGACTTAATTTTAGCTCTTTTGTAAATTGTTGGAGACCATGTTTATCAAAGTCAGTGTAGCATTTTCAGTCCCTATGTGAAACAGTCTTGTTAAAACAGTCTTTAGCTGAATAGAGCACACTCTGAGTACGTGACTTTTTAGGCCATAAGGTCCAAGGGCCTTGTGAGGCTGAATCCTGGAGAGACAGTTGCCAACCTGCTCTTCAGTTAGGTGAATTGTAGTGTTCCTGGATGCCTTGGCACATATATTGTTGCTCCTGTCCTTGCAGCCCTGAGTGTCAAATAGTCCAAACTATTAAGCTTGTTAGATCTTTAACTCTTACAGTATCACCCTTGAGAAATGCCCGTTTTTTGTTGTTGAGATATATCTTCAAGTCTTTAGTCAACCAAGGCTTGTTGTTGAGGAACGTTTTTACTTGTTTGATCTTAATAACAGAATCTTCACAGAACTGTATATATGAAGTAATGTGATATGACAGTTCGTGTAGATCTGTCTCAAAAAATACCCCCCAGTCAGTGATTTTACAACAGGCCTTCAGATTATCTTCACTCTCTTTATCCAGACTTTGATATTCTTGACTCTGGGCTTTTCCCTTTTTATCCTGTCTGTATTTTTGGTAATAAATGAATGACATTATGATCCGAATTCTGTAGACTGGGGAGGTATGCCACTAGGGAAAGAGGATTAAAATCCCCTAGGATGAACACCGGTTGATCGGCTGATCATGTCAGCGGTCTGTTGAAACACTGTTATATGTCCAACTGCTTCTCGATTATTAGGTCCTGGTATGTACACTAATATTATTGTGAGTTGCCTGAATTCATGTGGCAAATAAAAAGGTCTGAATGAGACCGTCAGGATCTCGTAGTCTCTTTTGCATATTTTATCAAATACATTGAATTGTGTGGCCCACTTATTGTCCACCACAATACAAAGTCCAACGCCGATAGATTTCTGAGATCTTACCAAGTCTCTGTTTGCCAGGATTGGCGTGTATCCATCAATGTCCAGTGTACAGTCCTGTTTAAGCCAAGTTTCTGTTAGGCAAAAGAGGTTGCTATGATGAAACTCTTCTTAAATTCGTATACGAAGTATACGTTCCTCCAGTTTGTTATTGAGCGACGTAACATTTGATAGTGTCATCACTAGCAGCGCGTGTCGGTTACCCCGCCTTCTTAGTTTGTTTTTGACACCACCTCTTGTGTTTTCGTTTAACTCCCTCTTGATGAATACAATTAGGTAAATTAATATCATCCCAGTTGCTGGGGTTGCTCCTGCAGGACATGAGAAACTCTTGGGTGTATGCAGTGATAAACCTGTTGTCTGAATTATGGGCCATTCCTCCATGTAGTAGCGTTGTCAGCACTGACATAAAAAAACAGGATTCATAACGAGTGCGGATCAGCAGGCAAACGCTTATAAAAGAAAAATATTCATAAAAATACATCCAAAAAACATATCCATAAAATAAAGGAGAAGAAAGGATAAGTGAGACACAGGGTCAGCAGCACCAGACCGCACCCAAAATTAACAGATTTGCGGTTATGCATAGTAAAATTTAAATGAACCTCAATACACATTTAAAATGGTAATTTTTTCTACAAGATCTAATATGCATATTGGTAAGTATTCAACCTGCAACCTGCACTTTAACTCCGCCCCACTATCTTAGACTGATAAATCAGCCCGGCCTAATCGTTTAACCTGCTGGTTTCTTAGTTCTTCTCCTTCAGGTCCTTGGGTCTCATTTATAGAGCTTGGTTACGCACAAAGCGTGGTCTGAAAGCTGCTTAAGTCACAGAAAACGGGTGTAACTTTCAGCACACTAAGTCACTTACTCCTTAACACATTTTGTGGACACAGAGGACACTGGTAGCTCAGCTGTTGTCAGACTTGTAGAGCTTCACAAAAACACACAACCAACAGTTAGTCCCCCTGTTGCTGAACTGGGAATTCAAATGAGAATCAGAATGGAAATATGTTTCATTATGTTTTCATTGCACTTCAGTGTTTTTGCTTACTGTGTCTTGGTCTGTCTGACAAAATCTAAAACAAAAATCCTTAATTTTATGTTTGTAGCATGAAAATAGGAAAAGGGGTATACATATGTTTGATAAGTATTGGGTAGTATGCAAAAGGATTTAATTAAGTGATGTATTAAGGATGAGGTTTATCTGAAGCAATTAATGGGAATATTTGTTTAACAGACCTATCTGTGTCACCATGAAGGTTTTACTGAAACCAACCTTCAGTTGTACCAGGAAGAGTTTTTCACCATAAAAGAAGGAGAATATTAAAAAATAAAAACCTGGTTTCAACTTGGACAGCAAAGGAACCATTAGGGTAAAGGATGGAAGGATTGTAAAACAACAATATTAAAAAATGCATTAAATTTAGTGAAAAAAAATACTATTTGTTATTTACATTCACTATTTAACACTTAATAAAATGCATTAAAAGGCCCTCACCTGCAGGTCCTGTTTCACTTGCATGTTTCCTTTAATAACAGGAAGCTGGACGACCATAGAGCTGTTGGTCTGTTAACTGAATAACCACAGGATGCAACACTCAGCATGTAGAGGAACAGCTACTAGTGACCTAAGGCTTCTAACTAATGTATCACAATACACGCAAAGTAAATAAAATCAATTTTCACAAAAAAGTGTTGAATGGGATGATATATAGAATTACCAAATCTCTATTATCCAGCAAAAATTAAAAAGATAAGTTTGTCTGTGAAAGAAGACGTTTTAACTTTAATGCCAATATGACATGAGATTTTACCTTTGCTGCTTCTTATTGGTTGCTGCTGATCCTGCAGAAATTTCAGTTCGCTGTATGTGATTTCCTGCCCTCCATCCATTTTTTCTTCATCTGAAATAAAACATTAGAGCTCGTTAGAGTGACTTTAGATAAATCTTTTAAAATGTGTTCAAAATGAGTGAAAATGCTCCAAATTAATTTGAACTATTAAAGGCTCACCTTCAGATTTCTTGCAGAAATATCGTTTCACCCAGAGAACCAGAAGAAATAATAAGAGGAAAACCAGAAAGAGGAAAATGACAGAAATTACTATGGTAGGAGTGGAAGTAGATGTAGGTGGAGGAGAGGTGGAGGTATGTGGAGGAGAGGTGGAGGTAGGTGGAGGACAGGTGGATGTTCTCCCTGGAATGAAGCAGAGGTCATTATTTAGTTCTGGTCTCATCATGAAGGTTGAAGCAGAGAGAGAAGCTGCTGACCTTGAACAGAGATCCAGCTGGATGGAGACTCTCCATGACCCCTGATGCTACACCTGTAGAGGCCTTCATCAGAGCTGCTCACCTGGTGGAGGGTCATGTGACCTGAGGATCCATGTCCAATGAAGACATTATCTTTATAGAAATCAGCAGCTGGGAGGTTGGAGGGAGTGGTCTTTGTCTGACAGCTCAGAGTGACGTTATCTCCCTCCATCACAGGGAGGACAGGACTCTGCAGGATCACTGATCCACCTCAACACAGAGACAAACTACAGCATTTCATCCATTTCCACACAGCTTCATCAACACTAACTCCACACTCTCATCTTACCACTGATGGTCAGCTTGATGCTGCTGCTGATGGATGCTCCATCTATGGACTCACACCAGTAGAACCCACTGTCAATTGCGAGCAGGTGGCTCATGTTACAGGTAGAACCAGCAGGTTCACCCCATTCATCTCCACACTGAGTCCTGTTTTCTCTGGTTGTGTTCCTCATCAGGATCCATCCAGCAGAGCTGTTGTCCTCCTTACAGCTCAGAGACACTGATTCTCTAACAAAGAACTGAGATCTGCTGGGACTCACAGTCAGACCAGCTGCTGCAATAACCAAGCAGTTATTTGCTCTTATTCTCATTAAATATGGAGTCCAGCAAAAAAAAAGAACAAATTCAGAATATGAAATAAACTTTTTTTTTATTCTAAAATAATTAAATGAATAAAATTAATGGGTCCATATCATTACAGTAGATATTGTAACCAACCTTTAATCTCTACAAACATCCAACGTGGAAAACTCATTATCTTTGGGAAAGCTATGTATTTAAATATCAGAAGCCCTTAATAAGCTATATAGAAATTCTACAGTAGTAAAGTTCTAATACAAGATTGTACCACCACCGCAAGAAAAAAGTATAAAACACATTTACTATAAATCACAAACCTTGGTTTATTGTGCAGCACATCACTGAGCTTAGAGCTACAAAGAGAAGAGGAGGAAAAAATTACTTGAAATGAGACAATGGGAGGAGTTTGGAGAGACCATGGAGAACGACTTCCGTATGGCTTCGAAGCGATTCTGGTCCACCATCCGGCGTCTCAGGGGGGGGAAGCGGTCTGCCGCCAACACTGTTTACAGTGGGGGCGGTGTGCTGCTGACCTCAACGCGGGACGTTTTGGGTCGGTGGATGGAATACTTCGAAGACCTCCTCAATCCCACCGACACGCCTTCCTGTTTGGAAGCAGAGTCTGGGGACTCTGGGACGGACTCTCCAATCTCTGGGGCTGAAGTCGCCGAGGTTGTTAAAAAGCTCCTCGGTGGTAAGGCTCCGGGGGTGGATGAGATTCGGCCGGAGTTCCTCAAGGCTCTGGATGTTGTAGGGCTGTGTTGGTTGACGCGGCTCTGCAATATTGCGTGGACATCGGGGGCAGTTCCCTTGGATTGGCAGACCGGGGTGGTGGTCCCCCTCTTTAAAAAGGGGGACCACAGAGTGTGTTCCAACTACAGGGGGATCACACTTCTGAGCCTCCCTGGTAAGGTCTATTCAGGGGTTCTGGAGAGGAGGGTACGACGGATAGTCGAACCTCGGATCCAGGAGGAACAATGCGGTTTTCGTCCTGGCCGTGGAACACTGGACCAGCTCTACACCCTCGGCAGGGTCCTGGAGGGTGCGTGGGAGTTCGCCCAACCAGTCTACATGTGCTTTGTGGACTTGGAGAAGGCGTTCGACCGTGTCCCTCGGGGTGTCCTGTGGGGGGTACTCCGGGAGTATGGGGTACCAGGCCCTCTGATACGGGCTGTTAGGTCCCTATATGACCGGTGTCAGAGTCTGGTTCGCATTGCCGGCAGTAAGTCGGACTCGTTTCCAGTGAGAGTTGGACTCCGCCAAGGTTGCCCTTTATCACCGATCCTGTTCATAACGTTTATGGACAGGATTTCTAGGTGCAGCCAAGGTGTTGAGGGGATCCGTTTTGGTGACCTCAGGATCGGGTCTCTGCTTTTCGCAGATGATGTGGTCTTGTTGGCTTCGTCTGAACGTGATCTACAGCTCTCGTTGGAGCGGTTCGCAGCCGAGTGTGAAGCGGCTGGGATGAGGATCAGCACCTCCAAATCCGAGACCATGGTCTTGAGTCGGAAAAGGGTAGGGTGCTCTCTTCGGGTTGGGGATGAGGTCCTTCCTCAAGTGGAGGAGTTTAGGTATCTGGGGGTCTTGTTCACGAATGAGGGAAAAATGGAGCGGGAGATCGATGGACGGATTGGTAGGGCGTCTGCAGTCATGCGGGCGCTGTACCGGTCTGTCGTGGTGAAGAGAGAGCTGAGTCGAAAGGCGAAGCTCTCGATTTACCGGTCGATCTACGTTCCTACCCTCATCTATGGTCACGAACGCTGGGTGGTGACCGAAAGAACGAGATCGCGGATACAGGCGGCTGAAATGAGTTTCCTCCGTAGGGCTGGGCTCTCCCTTAGAGATAGGGTGAGAAGCTCGGTCATCCGGAGGGAGCTCAGAGTAGAGCCGCTGCTCCTCCACATCGAGAGGAGCCAGTTGAGGTGGCTCGGGCATCTAGTCAGGATGCCTCCTGGACGCCTCCCTGGTGAGGTGTTCCGGGCATGTCCCACCGGGAGGAGACCCAGGGGAAGACCCAGGACCCGTTGGAGAGATTATGTCTCCCAGCTGGCCTGGGAACGCCTCGGGATTCCTCCCGAGGAGCTGGCCCAAGTGGCCGGGGAGAGGCAAGTCTGGGTCTCCTTGCTTAGGCTACTGCCCCCGCGACCCGACCCCGGATAAGCGGAGGAAGATGGATGGATGGATGGATGAGAATTGTATCCTCTGACCTCAGTTGTTCAGTAGGACTAAATGTTTGTTCATCAACCCAGAAAACATAGTTTAGTTTAGCCTCTACTTCTAATGGAAATTATTAATAGAAAAAAGTTAAGAGGGGCAGGTGCTCAAAGTTCAAAAGGGGGTACATATAGCAAGATTTTAAAATTGCTTACAACAACATAACTTAGTGCACACATGACAAAATCAAGGCCTGTGAGCTAAAACTGGCCCGCCATGGCCCTCTAAATTCTAGAGGATCATATAAATAGAACTTTATTCATGTTCAACTAATATCCATCAATAGAATAATTGAAATTCACAACATAACATATCAAAGTCATCAGTAGGGGACAATACAAAGCCAAAGTAGCCTGTTTTTTTTATCTGAAGGGCGCAATATTGCTGTTGAAACGCTGCTGCTGGGATGTGTTTCTCAAACAAAAACATTTAAAAGACCATAGGATAGCTGGTAGCTGATAAAGTAAGTTTTAAAAAGTGCATTATGGAATAATTAATCTTGAAGTCGTGTCTTACTTAATAAACCCTCGTATCTGACTGGTTAACCTCCACAGATGCATTTTGTAACCAACCCAGAAATGAATCTGATCTGGCAGCAGTCTGTTTGCTTTAGCTTAGCATAAACTATTGTAAGTGAATGGGAACTACTAGCATGCAAATTTTTACTTAGGCAAGGAATATCCCTTTAGAGTTCAAAACAGCTGAAATAAATGTTGATATTTTAAGCACGTAGCAATGGGGTAAAATATTACTAAAATATCAGGTCCCAGCCTCTGACCCTGATTAGCAGATGTACTCATTCAACTGAAAAAACATCATTTGAAATTAAATGAGCCACTGGGAAAAACACCATGACATAAAAGCTAACATCGTAAAAAAAGATAATTTGAAATAAAATAGTACAAATAAATCAAAAAGGCTAAAAATGATCCCTATTAGAAAAGACAAAGATCTGTTGAGTTTTTTTATGAATTCAGTTTTCAGGAGATCTGAAACCACTACTGCAAGCAAATAGTTTTATGTAACTTAAAGTCAGGAATATATTTTCCTTCATAAACAGTTTTTTTTATTATTCTTGGCCATAACTTGATAGTTGGAGGTCCCAGTTCTGAGCCTGCCCCCGTACTTACCAGCAGCCTCACTTGTAGCTGAGGAGTGCTAACACGCTCCCTGTTTAGTGGCTGGGTATTTGCCTACCAGAAGAACTTATTGTTTATTCTTTTTGTTCCAGGACGCTCCAGACTCAGTTACTGTCAGTCAGCTCAGGACCCATTTTACATCAAAACATTCAGCCATTGATTAAATGAATCTTCTCATTATGAGGAGTTAGCTTGGTCATTCACATTAACAGTATTTACAAAACCTTTGTATTTGTGTATTATTTATGTAAATGACCTGATGAACATAAAGAGTCCCTAAAGGACCATGGTAAAATTTCATAACAAAATAGTGAATTCTGATGGAGTATTGTAATAGCATATATATTGAGATCACATTATTCTTCAGAAAATAATTCATCCATTCCTGATATATTTTGTCTTTTGAAATTTTGGTTGAGAGGCTGTATGTTTCTTTCTAAATCTCCCTGCAGTTCTAGCCCAACCTAATAGTCATTGGTTCTTCACAGAAAGTAGAAGTACAGACAAAAGAGCTACTTACAGAGCAGATATCTGACAGTCATCCTCGTCATTTCTTTCTCTTTGAGAGCTGACTGCTTCCTTCTTAGTTAATACCAGATACTAAGTAAAACCCAGTCCCTCCTCCCATTTCCTCTGAGGCTGAGAAGCTGCAGGCACCATTGTTACAAAATAACTTCTAACAAAAAGTAAGAACACACTATTTTAAAAAATATATATATAACTGTCTCCTTGTGTTGATGTTAACTTCTCACAATCAGCTAAATAATGAAACAAGGTCCACGTAAAGTTTTTAAAAATCAATCAAATAAACATCAGATAGAAAAGCAGTTTCAGCAAGACTGCTGTCACCATCCTACTGCACAGACAGACTGAGGAGATAGTTTCTCCCTCATGCCATAAGGTTTTTGAATGCATTTTGGGGACAGTGTGAATACATAATTAATACATAATACATTGATCACTTTCTGCAAGGCTTTTTAAAAACAATTTTTATGATAATTAATTTGCATTTGTAGCGTACATTTTAGAATTGTATTTCTATCTATCTATCTATCTATCTATCTATCTATCTATCTATCTATCTATCCATTCTCTCCCCCTTGTCTGGGGTCGCGGGAGTAGCAGCTTAAGCAGAGAGACCCAGACTTAGCTGGTGCAGCTCCACAGAGGAATCCCAAGACATTCCAAGGCAGCAGAGAGACATAGTCCCTCCAGTGAGTCCTGGGTCTTCCTCCTGGTCTACCCACGGTGGGACGTGCCTGGAACACCTCACCAGGGAGGCGTCCATCCTGGTGAGGTGCCAGAGCCACCTCAACTTGTTCCTCTCGATGTGGAAGAGCAACTCTGAGCCCCCTCCTGATGACTGAGCAGAGACACCCCAAAATGGTGGCCAGGGTGGCCAGTGCCACCATACTACTACTAACTCTGCTATCTACTACTACTTCTACAAGTATTTTTTGTTTTGACCTGCAATAGTTTTGACAGAAAGAATAGATTATGACAAATAATATGCTGGGAAAAAAAAGATAAATTGTCTAAAAACAAATAAAACCTCGAACAAGTCCTTCAGTTAAAAATGTATTGACTATAATTACTTCCTGATTATTGGTTGCTCAACCTTTCAGACAGTTTAAGTTGAGTTAAGTTGCTGTTTACTCAGCAGTCCCACAGATGGTTAAATGGATTTAAACATACACTATACCTACTTGAACAGAACTCTATATTTCAGACAGTGAAAAACTGACATGTTAACAAAATGTCTCCAATGATTTTGTACAACAACAACAAATTAAAATATGCACTTTAATGTGGACCTGTATAATGGAGATTTCACACTAGTTCCAGTATAACAGCTGTTTTTGTTCAAAATAGGACAGTCTTAAACATGGGCAACTTTAGATAGGACCAGAAAAAGAGAAGAAAGAAATTAAGACGTCCAGTGGAAGCTGGTCAAGATTGAAAAGACATAAATATTAGTGAAGCCTCGTGATGCATTGAAGCTCTCGATCCAGTGGGTTGACTCATGATTGGAAGCTCCATGGTGCTTAATTTGCTCTACTGCTCCATCAAGTGGACAATAAAAGTAACCCAGGCACAGGGATTATAATGATGTGACATGTGAACCTTTACATACATAATTATGAACAATTTACTGATATTTGTGATGGTAATAAGAGGAAAGCTTTGAAGAGGATGAGGATGGGGAAGGCAATTGGTCCTGATGACATACCTGTGGAGGTATGGAAGTGTTTAGGAAAGGTGGCAGTAGAGTTTTTGACTAGGTTCTTCAACAAGACCTTAAAGTCTTAGAAGATGCCTGAGGAATGAAGGTAAAGTGTTCTATAACCGATACTTAAGAACATGATGTTTGCAGGTGACTTTGTGATCTGCAGTGAAAGCAGGAAGGAGGTGGAGGAAAAGCTAGAGAGGTGGAGGTATGCATTAGAAAAGAGAGGAATGAAGATTAGCTGCAGCAAGACAGAATACATGGGTGTAAGTGAGAAAGACACAAGTGGAACGGTGAAGTTACAGGGAGTGGAAAGGAAGAAAGTAGAGGACTTTAAGTACTTAGGGTCAATGGTATAAAGCAATGGAGAGTGTGAAAAAGAGGAGAAGAAGCGTGTGCAAGTTAGTTTGTATGGGTGGAGAAAAGTGTCAGGTGTGATAAAAGGGTTTCAGCAAGAATGAAGGGAAAGGTGTGGAAGACAGTAGTGAGACCAGAAATGTTGTACGGTCTAGAGACAGAACCACTGAGGAAAAGACAGGAAGCAGAACTGGAGTTTGCAGAACTCAAGATGTTGAGATTTTCTTTGGGAGTGACGAGGATGAATAGGATCAGGAATGAGTACATCAGAGGAACAGATCATGGTAGACGTTTTGGGGATAAAGCCAGGAAGGCCAGACTGAGATGGTTTGGACATGTTCAGAGGAGAAACTGATTATTTTGGTAGAAGGATGCTGAGGATGGAGCCACCAGACAGGAAGCAGAGAGGAAGACCAAAAATCAGATTTATTGACGTGGTGAAAGAGGACATGAAGTTAGTTGGTGTGAGGGCAGAGCATGTAGAGGATAGGAATAAATGGAGACAGATGATTGGCTGTGGTGCCCTCATAAGGGAAAAGCCGAAACAAAAATAAAATATTTGTTATGGTAATACATTCAAAATATTATCTGAATATTGTCTTAATAAGCACTTATGATACAAAGTTTGGTACAAAAGAAAAAAAAGGAAACATGACAAAGTGTTTGGTTTCAGTGGGTGTGTTGCTGTGTAATCATGTTCATGTCATTGAGGAGAAATTTTTTTTTTTTAACCTAAAAACAACACGTTTTCCATTGTGCAGGGCTTCATTGTTTTCATATGATTTCCTTTGCTATAGAAAAAAAGATATATAGAATATAGAAATATAGAAAAAAACACTTTCACAAAGCATGGATTAAGAGTTTAAGGGGGATAAATATAATTCATTAACTCCAGGACAGGCTCAAATCTACGCATAACTGTATGTTTCCATTGTAAAATTAGTTTAATGAGCTTGGTCAACCTTGGTTAGTCTCCTTGTCTCCATGCTCGACTCCATGATGCTTCAACGTAAGAGAGGTCTTGTTCTTTTCCATTTGAACACAACACACGTCACCTTTTAAAACACCTGAGATTAAAAGAAACAGCCACTGTGTTTCTTTCTGACAATACAGTTTCTGATGATTTATTACACTGTGGCAATCTTAGGAGAATATCAAAATGTTGCCAGACACAGGAAAATCTCCTCTGTGGCTCCATTGAAAAAAAAGAAACTCAAAAAACAGAAACAACTGGCAGGAAAACAGTCATATGTTTCCTGCCTCTTGTGGAACTAGAGAAATTGGAATATCAGGCAAAAGTGAATTCATGTCAGTGATTCAACTGACAAGGTTAAAATAATATATGATATTGACTCAATGCATCCAAAGCAAGACATTTCAAGCCTTTATTTTTTTCATTTTGGTGATTATGGTTGCATGCTTCAATATCTCAGAAAATTAGAATATTTGAAAAAGAGTCAATATTTTAGGCTCAAAGTGTGCTCTAATCAGCTGATTAATCCAAAATACCTACAAAGAGTTTCTGAGTCTTCTAATCGTCTCTCAGTCTGATTTAATGGGAATCACAATCATAAGGAAGACTGCTGACCTGACAGTTGTCAGAACACTGAGAACAGAATGAGTCATGGAGAAAGTGGAAACGTCTCTCAGATAGAAACGAATAAATGAACAGGAGGAAGCTGCAGCGCAGATGTCATCCACCCTCATCCCTCCATGCAGAGCTGTGGATGATGAAATCCCTCTGGTGGAGTGAGCTCTGAGATTCTGTGGAGGATCGATCCCAGAGGAAATATAAGCTTGTGAAATCGCCTCACATAACCAGTGAGAGAGGCGCTGAGCGGACAGAGGACGTCCTGCAGAGCTTCCTCTGTAATGCACAAACAGACGCTGGGAGCAGCGCAGTGCAGCCGTGCGCGCCAAGTAACACGAGAGCGCGCACGGGACAGAGTAGATGAGACATGGCTTCCTCCTCAGAGTTATGAGGAGGAGAATAAAAGCCATCCAGAGTTATCACTCTGGACCTGAACGAGCTTGTGATGCTTTTAGGTGTAAAAGCAGGATTAGGACGCAGAACAGCTGAGCTGCCGTCCTCTCGTATTCAGGAGACAGGAAGGAGCGACAGACAGAGCGGATCTTTGCGGATGTCAGAGCCAACAGCAGGGCTGTTTTAAAGGACAGAAACTTTAGTGTAGCCTGATCCAGAGGCTCAAATGGAGCTTTAACCAGAGCGCGCAGAACCAGCGCTAAATCCCACTGAGGAGCGAGTGGGCGGGACACAGGTCTGTGTCTACGTACGCCTCTCAGGAAGCGCTTCATCAGGGGATGGTTAAAGACCGGTCTGTCACCAAAACCTTCATGACAGGAAGAAATAGCTGCAGCATAAGTTTTAACTGTGCTGAAAGCTAAATTTCTGTCCATCAGCTGCTGGAGGAACGACAGCACGCAGCTTAGCGGACATGAAACGGGATCTACGCCTTTCTCTGCGCACCAGCGCTGGAAGGCTGCCCATTTTGATGCGTACAGCGCCGTGGTGGACGCGGCTCGTGCGCCCTGAATCGTGCGCACCACATCCTGCGGGAGGCCGAGCCTCTCTAAGCGCTCCCGTTCAGCAGCCAGAACCAGAGAGCCTGACCGATCTCTGGGTAACTCCTGATGCGCTCCTCCCGCTTGGAGGAGCGCATCCTCTCTCCACGGCAGCTGCCACGGGCTGGCGGAGAGCAGCTGCTGCATATTCGGGAACCACGGTGCGTTTTTGCGCTGTGGCGCTACAAGGATTACTGACAGCTGTTCCTCTCTAACCGGATCCAGGAGCCGCGGAATCAGACAGGGACATGTTCCTCCCCAACCTGACAGAGAGGCGTCTGTGAACACAGAGATGTGTGACGTCGGTCTGCTGAGGGGAACCCCCTCTGACACGATGTGGGGGTTTCCCCAGTGGGTCAGATCGCCTCTCACTGAAGGAGGGACGGAGATCATTCGCCTCTTCTGGCGCACAGGATCCACTCGTAGCCGAGTGAACCACCTCTGAATGAGTCTCATGTGGAGCAAACCCAGCGGAACAACAACGTGAGCCGCTGACATCATTCCCAGCAGCCGCATCACTGACAGAGCCGTCACCGCGCTGTGAGGCCGGATGCGGCGGAGCAGCGCAGACAGAGCCTCGGATCTTGGCTGTGACAGCCGAGCTTTCATTGCGGCTGAGTTTAACTCCACCCCAGCAGCTGTCAGATTGTCAGCATATGGAACTGTCTCTCCACGATCGATTTGTTGAACAGGGACAGATCGAGAATGGGTCTCATTCCTCCCGTTCTTTTCGGAACCAGGAAATAACGGGAATAAAACCCGGTGTTTTTTTCTCCGTGGGGAACCCTGGAAATGACGTTTTTCATCAGGAGTTACTGCAGCTCTGACTGGAGAGCGGAGCTCTGCTCCGGGGAGGACAGAACTGTTTCCACGATCCCTCTGAACTGCGGAGGGTGGGACGCAAACTGCAGCGTGTAACCCCTGCTGATCAGTCTGCTCATCCACCTGTCCAGGTAACAGACGCGCTGCCACTCGGAGTAACGCTCTGAGAGCGGGCGCGCATTTTGCTGCTGAGCTGCTGTCCTCCTGGACGTCAGCCAGCTTAGAGCCCCTGCCGCCGTTATCCACCGCGGAGAATCTCCGGGGGGAACCCATGGGGGGTTGCAGCCGAAAGGGCTGCTGGGTAACCTCTGCAGAAGGCTGCGGGCTCACGTCAAAGCTTTGGCGGGCCACCGCGCACTGAGAGGAGGCGTCATTGTGAATGAGACGCCGTTTTACTGCAGGCTGCTGCAGGTTTTCTCCACTCATGCTGAGTGATGAGTGAAGAGGAGCATCAGAGGCTTCGGTAAAAACCGTGGAGCTGCGGCGCCTCCTAAACACCTGTTTAGAGGTTACCGGCTCACTCTGTGCGGGGAATGTGTGCGAAGAAGCTGCTGGGAGATCAGCTGATCTGACAGGCGAGCTGGAATCTGAAGGAACTTTGCCCTTAGAGACATGTTTGTGTTTTATTTCAAAACCAACATTCTGTACACATGATGGGCCCTTCGAGGAGATCCTTCTGGAGAGCCTGTGGGATGGAGGACAGCTGGAGCCAGACGTGTCGCTGAATCATAGTCTGCCAGGCGGAGATGCGGGAAAAGCAGACGGCTGATGCAGCGCAGAGGTTAAGGATAACCCCCGCGAACCGCATTACATCTCCCGCTTTTTCGGCCAGCTGCTCCGGATTTTCTGCCATCTTAGAGATGCCGAAGGCCAGCAGGGAGATGTTGTTAGCTGCAGCAGACGCTTGAGCCGCGCACAGATGGGAGCGGTCCGTGAGCCTGGCTATTAGCTGGTCTTTGGCAGCAGGAGGCACCGGGTGTCGTCCGACATGCCGGGCCGCCGTCACACCAAACACCGCAGCCAAGCTGGGCTCAAGGGGGGGGACCGGGGAAAAACCCCCGATCAGTGAGCCCCTGAACTTTGGTGATAGGAGCATATGTTGAGATCCGCGCCTTTTTTTTCCCGGGCATCGAGGCTCCACAGGACAAATACGTCCCAATGGCGGGAAACACCGGCCATACTGGATCCCTTGAAGCAGCGTGAGCTGAAGAGAAACAGCCCAGCATGTCGTCTGGGAGAGGGGGACCAGCGGTGGTGGGGACCTCCAGACCTTTAAGGTCGGGCCTGATGATCTCTGGCAACACCCGGACGATGTCACCTATTGCTGGCAGGGGGGTCCATGAGGAGGCTGTAGTGCCGGAGCGGCCTGGTGTTCACCTAGCGCCGCCTCCAACCCCGGCCTCTCCAGCTGGAGAGGGGGGGCTGGGGTCCGGTCCAGCTCCTCACCGGAAGATCCTTCACCAGTGGTGAAAAAGTCCAGAGCTTTATCCAGCGGATAATGTTCTGCCAGAGGAAACTCTTCCTCCCCAAGTGGAGTGAAAATTTCCACCCGACGATTCCTCTCTTGCAAGGACAGCAGCTTGCAGTAAGGGCAGGTGCCGTTCGGTGACAGGGCCATTCCGGCATGCTGAGCACCGAGGCAGCCCTCACACCAGCTGTGCAGGTCGTGGGGGAGGATGTAGCCGCTCTCGCACTTCGGGCAGGTGCGGGCAGAACTTGCTCTGGATGAGGACATGATGGTTGTCTTCGTGCTGAAGAAAAACGGGGAGCCGATTGCCTGGTCTCACCGTAATTTATACTGGACCAGGGTGGGGCCCACACAGTAGGTGGGCGTGGACTAAAATGCTTCAGTGCTGCGCTGCGCGCGCAAGGGGAATACCCACTAGCGATAGCCTTAAAGGGCGAAGCCTATACGAAATAGAACCATTTGGCGCGCGCACATCTCGGCAAGCTCCACTCAGATGTGGCTGTCTAACCAATGAGAGAGCTGGTTACCTTCGAGGAGCAGCTGTGATTGGTTGAACTTGGTTTTCAGTGTTCTCAGGGACCAGGAGGGTCACACGAATGCTAAAAGGAGAGGGTAAACCATTTAGGAAATGCGATTGCAAAAAGGATTTGAAAATGAGAGATGGAAAGAGAAAACGGATGTAGAAAAGGGAATAACTTTTTTAAATGTATGAAAAGGAAAGATATTTACAATCTCATTTATTAATTATGTTATTTAATTCTCCATTTTGAAATAGGATTTGAAAAACATTTTCAAATCACAGTATTTAATAATCAAATAATAAATACAATTTGCAATTACTCTTTAGTATTTAAATTTAAAATGTGTAATTACCGAATGTTTTTCAAATTTGTCTTTTTTTTGTATGGATTAATTGTTGAATTTGAAATTATATTTAGCAATCTATATTTTTAATTCACAATTAAGCAGTTATCGTCAAAATGCTGTATTGAACCCACACATGTACAGTGAGAACATTAAATAATAATAATAATAATAATAATAATAATAATAATAATAATAATAGTTCCTTTCAGCCAACGAGAAATGAAAGATTTGACCAGGTTAATCTACCTGTGTCGAGATAATGATCAATAAATGTATCTGCAATTTCCTGTTCACCCAAAACTGGGCTAACAATCTCTGTTGTCAACTTTTAATTCCTTTTTGCCTCGGTCGTTGCACTTGTCACGTTAAACATGATGTGTTTTTACCTCAGGTTCTCTGTCTGTGGGTCAGTGTTTTATTGGGTGTGAGTATTAGTGGCATAGAAATTCAGACTACCATTCTTCAATTTTAGATAACTATAGCAAATATCCCATAAGAGTGATGATTAGGGATTTTTAACAAACGTTAATTTTATATGTTTTGTGCTTAAGTAGTTTCTGAACATTTCAGATGGACAGTTCATAGTTTCAAATCTGTATCAAAGTACATTCAGATCCATCAGTTGTCGGAAAGTGTCATGATGCTTATAGATTATCTTTTATGTTAGGGTTATTACACCCTCTTTGACCTCACCATTTTAGTTTATTCCCTCATGTAATTTATTTATGCATGCTTTAAACCCTGTAACCAATTTATAACAACAGGTGGAAGCTCAGATGAGCAGAGCCTTCTCTGCTCTTCAGCTGCTTTATATCAGCTGTCATTCTTTTAAACTCCTTTGTAAATAAAGTAGTATGTTATGACACATTTTCCTTATTGGAAATAATAGATACAATTTAATTGAGTTTTTGTTTAAGCTTAGAAAGAATTTTTTGTTTAAGCTTGGAAATAAAATCAAATTTAGACTCTTATTTTTGTGAACAAGATTTTTGTAAATGACCTTTTAGAATCAACATTGTTCACAATGATGGAACTGTCTCTGAACGCTCTGAAACTGTTTGTTTTAATTTTTTTTCCTTCTCTTTTTAGCTCTGACTTTAATGGTGAGCTGCTCAGGAAACAAAGGTTGGTTACATCTCCTGATGGCATTATATCCTGTTATTCAAATATAAACTTTTTTTTTCTCATGTAGAAAATGACAAATATCTGTTAGACAAAAAGGCATAACTTATGAAAACAGTCAGATGGGAAGAACATGTACCTCCTTTAGGATCACATGTGGTACCTGGTAAACCACATGTGTAGCACATGGATGACTTCACATGTATAGCTTTACATGGGTTCACATGTAATTCCACATGGGCTTAACACATTTTTCCACATGCAGGTTTATATGGAAATAACATGTTTCACATGTGGTTTACATGTCATCCTGTGGGCTTCACATGTGACTATTCACTTCATTTTCTTTTGCTGTCACAAATTCAAATTATGTGAACTTCACCAGGGAATAAAAATACATTATGTGACTCAGCTATCATGTTTTTCTATGCAGGCTGTGACAGTCTGGTTCCTCCCCAATGATAAATGGACCACAATTTCTGAGATTAATAACCAATTTAGTTTCTCAATGTTATTTTATTAAAATATTACATAAACTGTAGTCGGGTACAATCAGCTTTACCCTATATATACATTTTGCAAATTAAACATTTTAAGTCATCCATAAATGTCAATAGATATTTACTAATCAACACATGTTATTGTTAGGTCATTCAGAGAAAGATCCTTTGGAAATAAAGTTACATATCCAACTTTATTACAAAAACAGATGTTAATTAGCTTATTTTATGACTACCATACCATGTTTATTTATAGAGCCCTTTTCCAGGAATTACTCCACCAAAGTGCTGGGCAATTCAATAATATACACCAAATATTGCAGTCAATCAAAAAACATTATGTAATACAAACAGAGACAAGAGACATTAAAAGCAACAGAATAGAAATAGGTCTTTAGCCGAGATTTAAAAACAGTGACAGAAGGAGAGAAACGGACAGACAAGGGGAGCTGGTTCCATAGTTTTGGGGCACAGACAGAAAAGGCCAGTTCGCCCCGAGACTTAAAACAACCAGACGGGACACGCAACAGACGAAGAGCATGACCAGGAACATACCAGCTGAGCAGCTGGGAGAGGTAAGTTAGAGCTAAAGAGTGAAGGGCCTTAAAAGTAAAAAGCTGAATTTTTTATTTTATTCTAAAACAAACCGGCAGCCAATGCAGACGAGCCAAGACCGGAGTAATGTGTTCCTGGCGAGCTGTCCTAGTTATAAAGCGAGCCGCTGCTGATACAGAATTATTTCCATAAAGGACAGAGTTTGCGTAATCCAAGCGAGCAGTGACAAAAGCGTGGACTACTGATTACAAATCCTGCCCACACAAAAAATTCCTTAAGGGTCTCAGGCGACGTAACTGAAAAAAAACAGGATTTCACTAGTTGGTACTACAGTAACTGTACAGTAAATAACCCAAAAAAAAAACATGATAAGAAGCTAATGTTGTAAGCAGTATAGATATGAAACAGAGACACTCTTCTCAGTGGGAGGGTTGTTTGCTTGGAAGTGGTTCAACTGAATTAAAAGTTAACGCAGATTCAAATTTGTGATACTCCTGAATAATTTTTAGTAGCACTATGTCAATACAGAATTGGAACAAACTGGATTGGATCAGATTGCGATAATCGATTTAACTCTTTACAACCAGAATCAAATCAATTCTTGAAATTCTAAAATATTGTAGTTAGAATATGTTGGGAGTCCTTAAAGGGGTGTGAGGCAGGATGAAGCAACGAAACACACGAGAGACGCAGATGGCTCTGCGAGTAACTGCAGCCACTGGTACGGGTGTGTGAACAAACTCTTTACTACAAAACGCACAGTGGCGTACTGCCAGACCACTGGGTATATTATGAAAATAAGCACCATGTCGAGCAATGAGGTAAAATCTACCTTTTGGGCAGAAACACGTTCGTAGATTTCGCAAGGGGAACAGACATTCTCCAATGGACAACTGGAAATGGATGCAGTACAGGTGGTTATGTTACTACAGCATTAGCTGCAAAAGTTGCATCCCTGCTTACTGGTTGGACTGTAGGTCCAATATAACATCATTCTAATGAGGCACGTGCAGAGGGGGGTGGGGCTGAGGGGGCCTGGGAACCTGCCCCTTTTCTCCATGATTCCCCTAGTATAATAAAAAATAAAAAATACTGAATAAATAAATAGTCTGTGCCCTTCAACATTTAAGTATTAATAAAACTTTAGCTAAATAAATGATCTGGACGGGGCGACCGAGGCTTAGGAGTTAGGCGTTCAGTTACAATCGGAGGGTTGCCGGTTTGAGCCCCAGCTCTAACTGTCTCTGTTGTTGTGTCCTTGGGCAAGACACTTCACCCGTTGCCCACTGGTGGGGGTCAGATTGCCCGGGGGCACCACTTACAGAAGCCTCCCCTCTGTCAGTGCGCCCTACGAATGCCAACTATCATTATGGCCAAGAATATAATTTCATTTACCAATGACAGTTTACGCTATAGTTTCCCTTAGTATACTAATCCTCATCTGCTGCTCTCTTGATTTATATTTTTTTCCTTCTCTACCTTCCATCATCTGTAACTTTAAAGTACTTCCATTAGGTTAACCAAAAATATCCTAAAAATATTCTGTTTTTACCTTCTTGTTGTTATCAAACTTATTTGTCTGCGTGCTTTTATTGTTTATTAATACAAATGGAGTGGAACTCTATATAAACCCATCTGGATTTAATTCCCCTCCTTTTACTGTATGCATGTAATATATGTGTAGAACAATAAATCAAATCAAATATTTTTAAAAGGGTTAATTTTGAAGTCATTTTATTTGCTTGAGGTAGTGGTTTCAGATCTACTGATAACTGAATTAATATCAAATTATTAGCTTATTAATGTGAGATATTTTTCATTTTCAAAAACTCAGTTATATATATTTTTTTCCTAATGCCTTTAATTTTCAGCCATTTTGATTTATTTCTACAAGTTGTTATTCTGAAACATTTTTTACATAGTTAGCTTTTATTTCATGAAATTTTTACCACTGACAGCTATTATGGGATGTTGTTCAGTTGAATGAGTACATCTACCAATCAGGATCAAAGGGTGGGATCTGAGATTAGTTGTTTTTTTCATAATTCCGCTGTCACATTATATACTTGTTGATCTTTTATTAATGTAGACATATTCCACAATATTTTAGCATTTACTTCATTTTGAGTACTTTGGTGTCCCATAATGGAATGCCCAAAATAACACTATTCAAATGTCCCAAAATATGTATTCATACATTTTAAACGCAAAAAAAAAACCTCATCCAAATAAATATGCATTATTTTTATACATATATTTTTTTTCCTAGCTTTATTAATATTTTACCTCATGGCTATGTGCTGAAGATATCAAATTTATTTTATCCGTTGACTTAAAAAAAAAAAATCAAACCCCTGAGAGTAGCTAACATTACTATAGAAAAATAGGGTTTGTCCCTCTGAACTGTAGATCATAATACTTATGACAGTATGGATTTTGTTTTGCTGTATTGCCACTGAGTGTTTTTATAGAATTGTAGCACCTGGATTAATTGTTGGGGTTTTTAATGCACAGGTGCCGTTATTGTGGATACAGAACTTTGAATGTTACTCTGACATATATCTTATGTACTTGGCTGATTTGTATGGTTGTTAATCTGGCCAACGTCAATACATTTTTAAAAAGCAAAATCATTTTCTAAGATTTTGTTATACATTTCTTGTTTTTTTTTAAGTCTTGCCCCAGTACACAACTTATTTAACAAAAAGACTCAAACTAAACTGAAACTAAGCATTTAAAAAAAACTAAAACTAACCCACCTAACAAATAGTAAAAACTAATTTAAACTAAAGTAGAATGGAAAAATTAAAGGCACAGTGTGAAATTTTCGGCCAGCAGGGGGCAGTGCATAACTAAATTATCACAAGCATGCGGTATCTGTGTCTTCGAGTAAGAAACTCAACAACAGAGGTCCAACTAGTGCTTTTTTCAAACGCTCAATTCCCTGAGAATGATCTATTTGCAGCAACATGACGAGAACATCAGTCTCTCTTTCATCGCTTGGAACTAGCGAAGACGTAAAAATGTATTTATGGAGAAACTTTTTTGCATTTTGAGGGGAAATCAATGTTTTAATAGCGGGCGTGTTCCGTGAGCTTTGTCCGTCCGGGCTCCTGTAGAAATAAATACGTCATCTAATATGGCTTTCCCCTGAAAAGAGGACCCGCGCCTATGGATTATAAAACTGATTTTTAAAGTCATATTTTACAATATCGCCAATATTTTGCAAATAATGTGCTTCCATAATTATTACTACATAATATTTTAATGTCTATTTTCAAAGATGTACTGCAAAAACTACACACTGTCATTTTAAGTAAAAAACTATTAAAACCCTGGTTGATATGTTGTGAAACTATTATTCCATTGACGAATATTGGCTGTTGCTATCTGGGATGATACATTAAGTTATTTTGCTGTAAGGCATTTTAAAATCTTGCTCTTTGTGCCCCTATTTAAGCTCTGAGCACCTGCCCCTCTTAAGGTCTCTGCACGGCCCTGATTCTGATGAACCCGGGGCTCGGTTTGTAAACCGCCTGGTCTCACGCATGGTTACAGCTAATGCTACTGCAGGTTAGGTCTCTCCAGTCATCACTGAGGTCATATCATTATATGAAGTTCTAAACACGACCTATAATGTTTCTTACCTGGTCAACAAGAAATTCAGCCATGTCAGCATCTGTTATCAATCCCTGATCTAGTTGGAGCAGCCTCCATTTATCCATCGAGTATTCGATATATTCAATTTTTTTAAAGCTTGCGTGTGACAGACGAGATGGAGCTTTTAAAACCTTTTCCTTCTTAGTGGCACATTTAGTGAGCTTTTAGTGGCGCATGGAAGTTCGTCTGTGGGAGGAGAACCATTCCCACGGTTGATTCAACTATTTGAAGATGCAAAGACTGCGCGAAAGGTGTCGACTGACGTCACATCTGTAGAAAAGCGCGGTAAATCCGGGCCTGGGCTGCAGAATATTTTGTAACACAGTCTGTTAAAGGAAATGGAAGAATACATGGGTAGGATCATGTTTTAGGTTTATAACACTTCATCATCCAATAGCATTGAAAAACTGGACATTGGTGATTAGTTTTTTTAAGAAATCCTGCCCCATGTCCCTTTAAAGAAAAAACTTTTAACTTATTGGAATGATTGTACAATAGTATTGAAATGACGCTTCCTATAAAGTGTCTTGAGATGATATTTGTTGTGAATTGGTGCTATATAAATAAATCAAATTGAATTGAATTGAGAATTAGAAGTTGGATAACCTTCCTCACCAACCCTCCCCATTTATTCGGGCTTGGGACCGGCAATAGAATCAAATGATCTTGTGGTTTTCTAAAGGCTGGGTTACCATGATCTAAATACGGTAAGGACCAATAAGAGTGTCTGCTGTTACCCACTGCATCTAGTCAGACCTTAAGAGTCTCTACGGCCTCATCATGAGGAGGAGGAGGAGAGAGATTATTCCTCTTCTTCCAGATAAACGCAGCAAGTAGAGCAACGGACACCAGAGCAACGGACACCAGAGCAAAGACCACCATCCCCACAATCAGTCCAATGTGTCCATGACCTGCAGAACAGAACCAGAAGTTAGTCTGATGGTAGGAGACGATTTGAGATCATTTACTGATCTCAGACCAGCTGCTTCAACAGAGTCTCATCAACAACATGTTTCTCTATAACATCCAGAACCAGAAAGCTACTAGAAGTTCTGATCCAGAGACTAACAGACTCACCTGAAGGAGGAGCTACATTCAGGTGGATGGTGCAGACTGCTTTGGGGACAACAATGCTTTTCTTCCTACGGTTTGTTTGTTTTATTACATAACATCTATATGTCCCACTATCCTCAACAGTCACACTCTTTAGAGTCAGAGACACGTCTCCATTCTTCATGACCTTCAGCTCTACTCGATCCTTATAGTTTTGATCTGGGATTTCAGGACCTGATTTTTGACTGGCATAAACAAGAATGTGTTCCGTATTTCCTTCAGATTTGCTCCAATCCATAACATCCAAAGGCACATATTCCCTTGCATCACATGTCAGAGTAACATCATGTCCAGCGTAAGCTGTTTTATTCTGACCTGCAGGAGAGAACACAACACAGCAAAGAGGATTAACAGAAATGTAGCCCTTAAAGCTGAACTAAGGAGTATTTCAGGAAGATATATATATTTTTTTGTTATTGTAATCCAACATATCAGGACAGGACCCTCCCAAAACATCCCTTCTCCCCTCCCATCAGCTTCCCCCTCCCTCTAGCCCCACCTCTACAATAAGAAACACACACCACCTTGCAGCAACACACAGGGCAGCATGTCATCGTGGACTTTATTAATACAACATATTTTTTTTTTCTTTATTGAATATAAGACTTTTTTACCTGTTCCAACAGCTATGTCACCCAAACTGCGTCGGTTTTAAAGTCTTTTAAGATTCAAAGTTATCTCCATTGTTAAAAAGCATCTCTGATGTAAATCCTACTCTGGTCTCTAAGGAGTTTTTCACCGAGTTCATCTCCAGACTTTTCTTTGTTTTTCTTTCCGTAATTAATGTAGCCCTGGGTAGCCGGGAAATGGCCAATTATTAAGTACAAGTTTGCTCCAACTTCTCCATGACCACTCTGTCATCATGGTGACTATAAACAGGAAGACACAGAGTGGTCTGTGTGCACGGACTATCTACACATCCTCTTTGTTAACATTAAGGGAATTCAAATAATTATCTAAAAGAATTTTACAATGTGTTAAATTCATTTTCCCCCTAGAACCCAAACAACACTGGTAACCTAAATAGTTTAATAATTTTTTTTTTTTTTTTACAATCAGGGCAGTAACGGAAAGAATGAACTCTTGGTTCGTTTCATTTGGACAACTCACCTTCTGCAGAGGCAGAAACAACAGCAAACAGGCAGAGAAGCACAAGTCTGAGGACACACAAACCTCCCTCCATTTCTTTTAAGTCCGAAAGGTTGGATAGAGAAGGAATAGGCTGCTGGTTAGTTAGAGAGCCGTGCGAAGGAACTGCTTTTGGCTCCTTCCATTTTCTTCTTCTTCTTCTTCTTCTTCTTCTTCGAGTTTTACGGAGGTTGGCATCCAGCTTTAGGTGCATTACCGCCCCCTTCTGCTCTGGAGTGTGGGTTAGACAATAGGTTTATCCCCACACTCACAACCCTATTTCTTTTTAACAGTCTATGTTTTTAACTTAAAAAAAAACAAAAAATACCACAACCTTATTTGAACTCTTATATAATTCTTAATCTTCTTCAAATCCTATAAAAAAAGCCCAGTGTCTCTCAAAAATCTCATCACAATCCTGACCCGTGCTCTCTCACTCACTTTCAGTATTTCTTTTAAATTGAATTCGTGGACTCCTAACTCCCTAAAATTATTCCTCATGTCCTCCCTCTGTGCTTCGTATGCCCTACATTTCTATGGAGGACTACGGGGGTCATTGGAAAAGCAATACAGCATTTTGACGATAACTGCTTAATTGTGAATTACAAATATAGATTGCTAAATATAATTTCAAATTCAACAATTAATCCATACAAAAAAAAAAGACAAATTTGAAAAACATTTTTTTAATTACACATTTTAAATTTAAATACTAAAGAGGAATTGCAAATTATACTCTGGAAATCATTACAAACTGAACTGAAACCTCCACCCAAATTTACAATGTTAACCACTTGTGGTGTGAGCATATTTTGATTTGACTTGACAAAATACTTTTGATTTGAACTAAAATGTGCATTCCCCATGTGGTTAGAATAAAGAGTTAAACAAAGAAACTTCAGATAATCTTTCAAAAGTTAAAGAAGTACTAAGTAGTAAGTAATATCTGGAGATTAATCAATAATATAAATGACTTGCAGTTAGAAAATTTACCAGTAGCAATATTTCACTTTTTAAGTCTGTTTAGTTTTCATCTTCATCCTGCTCCGTCAATTTATAGAAGAACTCTCACTTTGCAAATCATTATTATAGTTTTTCTGTCCATTTGAACCTACTGGATCTTGGTCACTTTTATCACACATAAAAACGCGTTGTTCATCCATAAAGCTACACTTGCGCTTTGACATATTGTAAACAGCCACAGCAACACGTCCGGCGCAGGGCAACAGTGAAGTGCATCACAACATATCTCAGCCCTCTGTCTGTTCTGTCTATGAACATGTCCATCCACAAAGAAGCAGCTCGATGAGGATGTCAGATGAGAGAAAGGCTTATGGTTTTCCTAAAAATTATGAAAAACTGGACATTTTCATCAATCTATTAAATGCCAAAGGAAAGCACCTGAAAAGTAGACATGTCTGGGGAAAAGAGGATGGCTGGTCACCTTATCCACTAAGGTAAAGTCTTGGCTAAAAGTTAAACAAAAACTGTACCAATGTTCAATCAAGTCAAGTGAGCTGACAAAAGCGCCCTTAGAAATATTAACTTTGGACATACATAGTACATTACTATAATCCATCCTATGCTGTAGATTATTGGAGGAATCAAGCTACCTTATAATGCCTATCCAGGTTAAGCGATTCTGTCACATTCAGGAATTGATTTCTCTAAAATGCTGAGAGGGGACACTAAACTATCTTTATACTCTGGTAATGGATCACCTACACTATAAATTATTTTTCTCACTGTGAACTATAGAGTTAATTTAGGTCATTCTAACTGATCTAAAACGAGATGTTTAGTCTGATTTCACTTCAGAGAGTGAGAAATATGTATATGTCTATTTTTATTGGATGTATATATGCAAATTTATTTTACAATTGACATGATGCATGGACCCAAATGCAGATGACCTTATTAGAGGAAACTAATCTCAAAAGCTAGGCCCACTTTAACAATATCAGTTTAATTTCCCCAATTTCAGTTCAGGCTAACCTGAAGCCCCACTGAAGCTGTTGGACTAGCATGCTCCAGGGGAGACTAGCTCTGACACTGTGTCCACACTGAACGCGATAGGAGCGACTGTAGCTTCAGGTTTACATGTAAAGTCAATGGAGGAGCGCGATGAAGCGCGACTTGGGGCCCCGCGACACTTCAGAAGCAGATTTGCGTCGCGAAAAAGCTTTTCTGCCTGATTTGCGCGAACAATTTGCGCTACAGATGCGATGGAAAATTCGCGCTGCATTTTATGTGGTGCATTTTGTGCATTCGGCTTCATGCCGTCTATCGCTTCAGTTGGAAAAATCTGAACTCCAGCGTCAAATCGCCCGCTACAACCAATCAGGGGACAGAGTTTTCAGTGACTGTGTGACTGTCATGGAGTCACATCCTCAGCAGGACATGGAGGAAATACTGATAAACACCGTGGCTAATCACCCCGAGCTACATGACACAAGCAGTTTTCTATACAGAGACAGAAATAAAAAAATAAACTATTTAGACAGGAATGCTCTTAAGAGTATTGTGGATGGCTCTTAAAAGAGCCGTTGTTGCTGTAAAAGAACCTCTCGGCCTAGAAGGGAGCCTTGAAACAGCCTCCTTACCTGGTTTCCTGGTAGCAGCTCCAGCACCACACTAGCCCCAGCTCTGCTGAAGGCCAGTTCGTTCGAGACCATGGTCTTCAGCCGGAACAGGGTAGGGTGCCTTCCTCGGGTCAGGGATGGAGTCCTTCCTCAAGTGGAGGAGTTTAAGTATCTGGGGTATTATTCACGAATGAGGGAAAGATGGAGCGGGAGATCGATAGACGGATTGGTAAGGCGTCTGCAGTTATGCGGCCGCTGTACTGGTCTGTTGTGGTAAAGAGAGAGCTGAGCCAAAAGGCAAAGCTCTCGATTTACCGGTCGATCTACGTTCCTACCCTCATCTATGGTCACGAACTCTGGGTGGTGACCAAAAGAACAAGATCATGGATACAGGCGGCTGAAATTAGTTTCCTCTGCAGGGTGGATGGGCCCTCCTTTAGAGATAGGGTGAGGAGATCAGTCATCTCCCATCGAGAGGAGCCAGTTGAGGTGGCTCGGGCATCTGGTCACGATGCCACCTGCCTGGTGCCCGGATCACCTCCCTGGTGAGGTGATCCGGGCACGTCCCACTGGGACGAGGCCCAGGGGAAGACCCAGGACTTGCTGGAGGGATTATGTCTCCCGGCTGGCATGGGAACACCTCGGGATTCCTCCTGAGGAGCTGGACCAAGTAGCCGCAGAGAGGGAAGTCTGGGTCTCTTTGCTTAGGCTACTGCCCCCGCGACCCGACCCCGGATAAGTGGAAGAAGATGGATGGATGGATCGCACACTTTCGACACAAGGCAATTCAAGGTGCTTTACATGATTTGGTGGAAAAGAATCCAAATATATGACAACAGTATGAAAATTATAATAAACAATAAAACAATAACATTTAGCATTCGATCAAAACAAAGAAATAAATTAGGATGGAAATTAAATACAGACAAAACACAAGAAATCATTAGCGATTGATTAAAAGCACTAATATTATCAGTTACTCATAGGCAATTCTAAAAAGGTAAGTTTTTATTTTAGATTTAAAAGAGTTCAGTGTCTCTGCAGCTTTGCATTCTCCTGGTAGTTTGTTCCAGATATGAGGAGCATAGAAACTAAAAGCTGCTTCTCCATGTTTGGTTCTGGTTCTAGGGACGATCAGTAAACTAGAGATGGAGGACCTGAGGGATCTGGATGGTTTGTACCATGATAGCAGATCGTTAATGTACTCTGGTGGTAACCCATTTAATGATTTATAAACTAGTAGGAGTATTTTAAAGTGTATTCTCTGAGCTACAGGGAGCCAGAGGAAGGACTTTAGAACTGGGGTGATGTGTTCTATCTCTTTCCTGGTTCTAGTGAGAACATGAGCAGCAGCGTTCTGGATCAGCTGAAGCGTTCTAGTTGATTTTTTAGGTAGACCTGTGAAGATACTGTTACAATCATAAATGCATGGATGAGTATTTCTAGGTCTCCTTGTGTCATCATTCCTTTAATCTTAGAAATGTTCCTCATCTGATAGAAAGCTGATCTTGTTATTGCCTTTATGTGACCCTGGAGGTTCTGGTCTGAGTCCATTATTACACCTAGATTTCTGGCCTGGTTGGTAGTTTCTAGTTGGAACAACTGAAGCTGTGCACTGATATTTAATCTATCTTTTTTGGGTCCGAAGATAAGTACTTCAGTTTTGTTTTTACTCAGTTGGAGGAAATTATGGGACATCCAGCTGTTAATTTGCTCAATGCATTTATTGAGGATTTGGATGGGTTCAACATCACCTGGTGACATTGAGATGTAAAGCTGAGTGTCGTCAGCATAACTGTGGTAGTTGATATTATTTGTTGTTATAATTTGGCTTAAAAGGAGCATGTCAATGCTAAATATGAGGAGCCCTAGGATGGATAGCCCCAGAAGTGACAAAAATTGCAGTTCCCACCCTCATCCATTTTTTTAGCTGTTGCATTTTAAGATATGCGGATACTGTGTTTGCTTTGTTGTCATTGAATTGTTGTTCGTTATCCCCTCCTTAAGTGCCTTATATGAAACTGCGACAATGCACATTTTATTGAACAAACTTGTTTAAGTCTACATAACCTATTGGTATTAGCTAGGGTCAGCTACTGCTGTATTTTGTTGGGGAGGAGAGGGTGCGGAAACGCACTGACAGAAATGTAAGTCAGTGGCAGGGCTGGCAGATAAGTTCTTTTTGACATTTGTTTCATTTTCTGTTTACAATGTAGTTGGAACCAAAGACTGAGTTTATTTCCACTTGTGAAAGACTTACAAATGCTTGGGGCATGTATAGCTTGCTCATATGACTTTAGTAAAGTATATTTCAGTATTACACTTTCTTGTCTTTAATCAGTTTCACAGTTTATGTTGAAGTCAGTGTAACAGCAGCCATTCAAGGATATTAAGTTGTTATTGAGACAACCAAATTTTAAATTGGAATCCAAAGTTGTAGTTTTTTTTTCTTGAAACCAATTCAAGACTTTTGGATGAAAAAGTATTTTTCAGGATGTTTTCAGCTTGTAACCCTTACAAACAAAACCTGATATATATATATATGAAAGTTTCTGCCGATATCTATATGCAATACCACCAGTGGGTGGTGCGTCCACGCATATTTGTTAAAAGCCCAGGGGCCCATTCCACCTGGCAACACCTATATGGGAGGACTTATTTGTTTCTGGTATGAGAATGCTGAGTCATGCTTTGAACGGTTCAGTTCTGAGCGCGCTTCTCCTGCGACATGGCTGCAGCTGCAGTTTCCCTCCTGATAATGGGTGTAGTGTGCTCTGCTGAAGCAGGTGAGACAAAACCTCACACACACACACACACGCTCACACACACACACACATACACACACGTTTTTGTTTGGGTGTGTCAGTCAAGACATGTTCTGCACTCTACTGTGAAACAGATCATTGCTTTATATTTATATAAAAGCAAATATAGATATGAAGGTAAATTTGTCTCCATACGAAAAATGAGCTATTCTATTCACATGGTGCAGAAAGCAAGGCTAGGTGCTTTTTTTCATAGCACACTTTCACCATCAAGATAATTCAAGGTGCTTTGGATAATTAGGGTAAAACAACAGTAAAAATATAAAATATATTAGAGAGGCAAAACATATGACACATTAAAAAATATTATGTTATATATATTAACTCTAAACAGGTGAGTTTTTAGCTTTAATTTAAGGAACTTAGTGCTGCAGCAGTATTGCATTGGTCTGGATGTTTGTTCCAAGAAGAGATTTTCATTTAATTTTGAAAATGGATTTCCCTGTATTTGAAAACATGACTGCAGACTCATATTATGTTAAAGCTAAAAAAGTAAGTGTGAGTCTTTATGGTATTTTTGTTCTCAGGTGAGAAAACAGGAATAGAAATTAAAGAAGGAAGTCATTAGATCTTTTCACCAGTAAAAAAAAGGGTTGTTTTTTTTCCACATAACCTATGATTCATTTGAAGAGCTTCCTCTAAATGCTTAGATTTCCTGCCATTTTGCCCCCTTCATACCTGAAGTTCCTCAGAGAAGGATAATAATATTTCTATCCAACTTGTTTTCTTTACTCTTCAACTGTTCGAGACAAATACAGCCACTGTTCTGGTCTTTTATTCAGTGTTTGAATAAAAAAACTCATTTTCATTCTTGTTTATTATTTTTCTATTTTAATCTTTCTATTTAAAAAAAAAAAATTATAATGTGGGAGTGCCCTGAAAAGAGTGAGGACACTGTGATAAAATCTGCTAACTAGAGTAACTAAGAGGTCAGCAGCCTCTTTGTGGAAGGAGTTCGTTAATCTAAAATGTTTCCTCTCCTGCAGGTATGATGGAAATCACAGCTCAATCCGGCCAGAGCATCACTCTCCCATGTAATGCTACCAGATACACACCCATCAAAACTTTGGAATGGAGCAGAGCTGACCAGAACAAGCATATCATCTTCTGTCCAAACCAAAAGTCAGATCCAGTTGTTTTAGAAAATTGCTATAAAGGCAGAGTGCTTTTGGGGGACAGAAAAGAAGGAAATGCTTCACTGACTTTGATCAATGTGAGAGCTGAGGATGCTGGAATATATGAGTGCTATGTCCAGAGAGGAACAAGCCGTACAAAGAGAGCAGTCGAACTGATCAGCACCATCAGGCTGGAGGTTAAAGGTGAGTCCAGCAGGCTTCTGGTTCTGGACGTGAAGGTGAAACATCTCAGATCAAATGTGGTTGGAAGCATCTGGTCTGAGATCAGTAGATAATGGTCCTTCTATCATCTTTTTTTACCTGATGGATGATTCTCACTTCTGGTTCTGTTCTGCAGGGAATACGGGTGGAGTGGAGCACATTGAAGCCAGCCGAGGACACATTATAACTGCTGTTCCTGTAATCTTTGTTGCTGTTGTGATAATAGCACTTATTGGCTGGAAGAAGACGGAGAATTTCAGATGTTCTCGTAAGGATGATGCAGAACAACCGCAAATGACATGAGTGAAAGTTGTTTTAGCCAAAGCAGAGCCTTATTCAATGCTGTCCTTAGTCAATAAGAACGTCCAGATATTTGAAAGAGCAATAGGTAGTCTTTGCTCATTAACTGGAAAGATGGCAGAAATCAAAGAAATCAGTGATTTAATCTGTTGCACAACAAACGTCATTAGGCAAACTGAAAGACTGTGGCTAAACCCTGCACTAAACATATGTCCCCTCTGTGAATTGCCACCTTGTCGAGGTGGGGGGGCTTATTGTTTAAAATATCCTGGCGGGGGGAATCCTTTGATATACCTGTCCCAGGTGTTTAAGCAAACCAAGAGCAATTCCGTTTTCTTTTTCACACGTGTTAATGCAGCGTTGGTACCACATGCAATCAAATTATGTGAAATTGTAACTAGAAAAATGAATAATGTCTCTCTAATGGAGTTCTTGTTGCTACTAATGATGGTCATCATCTGCTCTGATGCTTTGTTATTCTACTTCATTATTATGGATACTGGATTATATGTCCCATGTAAAAAAACGAATATGCGTTTGTGAACTTTTACTTTACCTATAATTACTTCAAGCAAACATGTTTTCTCCAGAGCTTGGAAATTGATGTGCAGAACATGTAAATATTGGTTATTTAGACTATGCAAAATGTGGTGTAGGCTAAACATGCAGGCAGTATATTTTAATATTCAATTCTAGTTTTCTTTTTCAGTTTTGGAGATCTTAGATGATAAATACAGCAGAAATAGGTTTCATTTCTTTGTAACCAGCAATTTACTGTAAATAATGTTCCTGTTCAGACACACCTGTTGATAGAAACATCCCTGCTGAAATGCTCTGACGCTCTGGACTTTGTTCCAGGAAATATTTCAGTTTCTTAAGCAAAGCGGGTCTTTTTATCTCAGTGAGATAAAACAATAAGGAACTGTTTTAATCAGTGTGTTAAACTTCAAACCAGCTCTTATTTTATTAGGTTATTAGGTATTTACAAATTTCTCACAAAATCTACTTAGAATCTAAAACCTCCAATTCTAAAAGCAATAAGTTTAATAATGGTTGTGTAAGGGACAGGATGAGCCATATGGAAATATTATGGAGCTGCTGTGGATTTAACAGATATTGCAGAAGGTTTATAAACAATGAATATGGTATAAATTAACAATGGTTACATGTTTTTCTTTTTTAATAGAAAAGTCTAAAAGCAGCTGCAGGAAGGCTGTGGCCATAACCATATCTTCTCTGTTTTACATACAAAAAGCAGAGGCAAATTACAGAGTTGGAACTTTTAATCAAAGGGCTCTTTGCATGAACTATAAAAATGCCTGGTATCACGAAAACAAAAGTGATAACATATTTTCAGTTGGAGGAGTAAAGGGACTTTTTTGTACTTACTGTGAAGTGTCAATCTTATCAGGCGTGGTTGTCATTAGGGTTATTCAACCTTTAAAAAGAACCAGCAAGAACCAGTCTGTCTGGACACCGTTCCCTTGGCAGCTGGCTTGAAAACAAACAAACATTCTTCACTGATTAATTATTTTGACGAGGCCATTTGTCATTCTGAATGACAAAACCAGGAGACTGCATTCATGAAATGTTGTTAAAAATCCAAAACCTTGTTTCTAGAAGTAAAGAAAAATGATTTACTATGAAATTTAAATAGAGCTGCTGTGGTTTTCCCACCTTCAGGGCCGTATGCTGTTTCCACACAAACAGGAGCTGTTTGTGCTGAAAAAAAGAGGCTGGGAAAATACAGGTTACTGATTGTAATCCTTTCATGATTTTCATATGATTTTTTTCAAAGATATAGAGAATTTCTCGTGTTTAATATTTTACTGAGCTTATTAACTTGTTTCCTCTAAATTAATTTTTATGACTAAACCTTCCAAGTATTCTCAGCAGACCTAGGGATTTCTGCTGTGGTTTTTGATTTTCCAACTCTCCTTGCTGGGAACTTTTAGAGGGCTTTTTGTAAGTTAGAAACTTGAGCATACATGACAGAATTTAATACAAACCGGTTCTACCTCTCTTTGCTTGTGGCAAATTAGGACAAAGTGTAATTTGATGCTTCTGCTTTGAGTAGGGAAAACATACCAGCAGCTGCCTTCAGTTGGTTAAATTAAACAGAATAAATTAAATCAAGCACTCAAACTAATATCAGAAATCAATCATTGGAGACAAGATGCTGGTCCTCTCAAGATACACAACAGATGTTTACAAAGATAGATCTGACCTAGCTAAATACTAAGACTTTTATGTGGACATAGTCTGAGAATGTGTCATAGTTTCAGGCAACAATTATCTTGTTCCCTCCTCCATCTGCTGTAAAAAGATCAAATACTTAGAGTCTTTCACTATGCTGTGCTTTGAGTTTAAGTGTGAAATTTAATAATATCTTAAAGGGAAAAATTAGCCCAAAGAGAGAAATTCTATATTTTAAATATTTCTTTATTGTATTCTGACATGGAGAGATTATGTTTGACAATGATATTTCAATGAAGTTAACTACCTGTGATAACATCTTTTGTGTATAATCTGTTAGAAGAATTTTGTTTTAGATCTCCCATCTTGACAGTGTACATGTGCATGCACCGTAAAAAATGATAACTTATAATTGTTGGTAGTAAACGTAAAAAAGCTTTTTGTTAGTGTTGTCTTAACTAAGATTAACTTTTGAGTAGGTTTTTTGAGTCAAGCGGGGAACCACTGGGAAACCCCGTAGATTACTGATGTGCTCATGCACACATGGTCTGAACAAGTTCAAACAGACTACTGAGCAGATCTGACTCGTGTGAGGCTGCTTTGTCGACGTTTTCTGTGCCCCAAAACTTGACCAAAACTGACCCCACCTCTCGCCCGTTGACAGCTGCAGATAGGCACCAGCCTTTAGTGAAGACAGAAATACAATGCATTACACTAGAATTTCTTTGTTAGCCTTACAAGATTATCTTAATCAGGTGAAGAAGAAGATCCAACTTGGCAGAACTCTTGTCAGAACTTACAAATCTTAGTAAAGTCAACAACAGTCAGCAAAAGTTGAGAAAACTCAAAAATCCCTTCCATTGTGTTGCCTTGAAATTTTAAGTTGTCTCAACTTTTTCTTTTTACAGTGTGGAGGGAATGATTTGTGTCCCTCTGTTGACGGTTTTCCACTATTTATCACTATGCAAAGAGAGAACAACATCCTGATCAGGTGGGTGGTGAGCCACCATGGGTGTGGTGACCCTGGCTCAGGTGGTAGAAATTAATCCAGTAATTGGAGGGTTACCGTTTTGAATACCTAGTCCCTCTGTCTCAGTCGTTGTCCTTGGGCAAGACACTTCACCTATTACCTACTGGGTGTGGTCAGGGTACCCAGTGGTGCCAGTGTCTGGCAGCCTTCCCTCTGTCAGTGCACCCAAGGCCAGCTGAAGCTATGACCAGTGTGTGTGAATAACTGAATATAAAAGTGCTATACAAATGCGGGCATTTACCACGGTGAAGGGCTCTTAAGAGAAAAATTGACTTTTCACTTTGTCAATTTCATGCTTTGTGAGCAAAAGAAATTATTTAGGAATGTAAAAGCTTTATCTTTCCTTTTCATTGAGTAAGTATTACTTCTTGTCTACTTTGTTAATGTTTTCCAGTGACAGGATTTCCAGCTATAGCCTTGGAAAGGAGTGTCTAGATTGGATGCCTTAGTTATGTTGTGTTTTGTTTTTACTGTTGTTTATTGTTGTTTTATTGTTTATAATTGTAGCTTTTAATGTTGTTTTTATGGTGTCAGAAAAATAAAAACAATATTCTTAGAGCTATTTATTCCTTGTTTGTCTTATTTTGAAATTTGTTCTGGATCTTTACATAAAAACACTTGAAGTCAAAAACTTAATCACTTGAAAACAAGATCAAATCCCCTGTTCTCCACTGCTGTTTGTTTTGTGCACAGAGTAATCACTTACTGGAAAACTGTATGCAGTTCAAAGGTAAGATGCATCGGGACAAGCTGACTTTTCATCAAGGAAAAGGGGATTTGTTTTGGTTGTTTAAAAACTGGGCACACATTTGTGCCACCAAAAGCACCCAGGGGTTCTTCATATAGAGGGAAAGGAACCAGCTGCATCCTCACAACCAACCTAACAAACAATAAAATCTCATGACAACTTCTCAGACTGCATATTGGGGCCGGTCATGATGATGATTCAGTTTTTTTCCAGTGTTGCAGTTCAAGTTATGAGCCAAAAAAGAAGTACATTTGTGAATACATATGCATTTCTGGATCCTGGAAGTTCAGGTACATTTTGTACAGAAATGCTGCCAAAACGACTGAATCTAAAAGGTAAAAGGAGAAATATTTTGCTAAGGGCAACGAGTCGGAATAGGATTATTAATGCTCAGGTTCTGTCTGGTCTGGAAGCAAATGATTTCATTGAGTTACTGGACATTTTGACTCAAAAATCCATGTCAGTTTTAACAGTAAACATTCTTCAACAAAAGGATATGGATCGGTGGCCTCATCTCAAACCTGTCAAGCTTCACAACATCGATGCAGATGTAGAACTACTGACAGGAACTGATGCTTCCAGTGTTTTAGAGCCATGGGAGGTGATAAATAGTGTGGATGGTGGACCTAATACCGTGAAGGCTAAAGTTGGCTGGGTCATAAATGGTCCCCTGCGCACTGGAAGTAACAGCAGAAGTAAAAATGACTCTACTGCTGTAACAGCCAATAGGATCTCTGTTGAGCGTCTTGAAGAAATGTTGGTTAAACGGTGTAATCATGACTTTAATGAAAGATCATCAGAGGAGCATATTGAAATGTCCAGAGAAGATCTGTATTTCATGGACATTGTTAGTAGTTCAATAAAACTTATAGGTAATCACCATCAATTAATTTTCCTTTCAAGAGAGAAAGTCCCTGCTTCCCAAGTAACCTCTGTGTTGCAGAACAGCGCCTCCAGAGCCTCGGAAGGAGATTTGAAAAAGATGCTCGCTACAAGGAGGAATACACTGCATGTGTGAACAATATGCTAGAACAAGGATATGCTGAAATAGCAGATGAGTTATGGAAGAGTGACGGAAAGGTAAATTCCTCATCATAGAGTACATCATCCCACAAAAGGCAAGCTGAGAGTTGTATTTGACTGTGGAACAACTTAGAAAGGAACATCGTTGAACAGCCAGCTTCTACAGGGACCTGATCTCTCAAACTCGCTGGTTGGGCTTCTCATCCGATTTAGACAAGAACCTGTTGCCATATTGGCTGATAGGGAGAGCGTGTTTCACCAAGTGTATGTCTCAGAAAAACATGTTGACTTTCTCAGATTCCTGTGGTGGCATCATGGTAACACAGGGCCTGCAAAGGAATATAGAATGAAAGTGCATTTGTTTGGAGCAGTCTCTTCGCCAAGCTGTGCAAATTATGCTCTGCAGAGGCCCGCGGATGACAATGCAGATTATCTAGCAGAAGTGGTTTATTCGGTCTGTTGGAAAGGCAGTACATTTACAGTACAGATATATTTAGTTTGTAATGTTTGGGAGACCTCTTGTGTTGAACATTGTTATTTGCACTCTTTAATGTAGAATGCACAGCTCATTACTACTAATCAAATGCCTCATTCAGACCGCACTTTGCTGCCAGGCAACTCCACGCAGCCGCTGCATGAAGTTGGGGAAATTTAACTTTGGGGCAGCAAATGCCGGGCAGCAACCAATCAGCAACGGGATGCCGGCATTAAGACGACATATGGCGAGCCGAGCTGCCGGCTGGAGCTACAGTACTTGAGGAGAGGGGAGGATGGAGGACAAGACTTGCGCTATAGCTAGTCAAGGAGCAGGGTCTCCGCGGTGATCAGAGGGGAGTCGGCTACACTGTAAAACCCAATAAGTCAATATAACTCAAAATTTTGGTGAAACTGATTACATAAGTAAATAAGACTCAAAAATAAAAGTTGAATAAACATGTTTTGTAAAGTAGATAGGGATACATATTTTTAAGTGGCACTGACAAATGTTTTAGTGTTTTATGCACAGTTTGGGTTAAGTATTCTCTACTTAATATTTTTAAGTTTCAAGGGCAAATCTAAATCAACTACAATACACTTAAATTGTTTTACTATTTTTATGTGTTAATATTTAGTTTTAAAAGGTTAACTTTTTAAACTTATATGCAAAATGCAATTAAAAAATAAACCTTGCAAAAACACCACAAATCAAGTTCCAGTTCAGAATTTATTGAATAATTTCAGAACAAAGTTTGTCTGACAGCATGTCTTAACATTTGCAATACTTAAGCATTTGCAGATTGTGCTAAACAAATGAATAGTAATAGACAACAAAATAAATTATTTCCATCTATTTTCAAAACAAAAATTCCCTGGCAAGCCTTAAAAACCAAAAACTACAAAAAGTTACTGGAATAGTAAAAGAAATATCCAGGTTAAACACAATGCACAATATTAAAAAAATTCACACCATTTGTAACAGTATGCAAGATAAATTAACAAAGGTATTTGGCAATTTTATATTATAAAAAAAATTTAAAAGCCTCAGATAAAATCCTCCATTATCAGATTAGAAACCAAATAAAAGTATAATAACACTGAAACCCACACAGAAATATTGGGAACTGTGGCCCTACCAACAGCAACATCTTACTGTTAAACCAAAATGCACGTTCATGCTGTCAACTGGCGAGCAATATAACTTTACAGGGAAAAGTACTCATTCAAAAACACAACTACACCCCCCACCCAAAAAAAAAATAAATAAATACAAAAAAAATACAAATAAACTGAGATTGTCCTCTACTAGCAATAAACATTTTTTGCCTTTTTATTCTTATGTATTAAATACAGTTTGCAAATAACTTTCTCAGTTTTTTCTTTCTTTTCACTGATCTGAAAAACAATAAGCAGTACCTGCTGTAACAGCCACCCTAGGGCTTTCCACAAACCCAGGACATTACTCTGCAGCCAAAAGATAATTTTTAAGACACAGCACTCTAGGCTTCAACTAAACAAAAAATGCAGCAGAAAAAAAAATCCTTTCACCTAAGAATAATTGTATAACTCTTCATATATTACTGTTGAAAAAGTTTCTTCGGAGTAGGGAGTGGGCATCCGAACTTGAAGCGAGGAATCCAAAATGTCGGTTTCAAGCAGCTGTCATTAGGAAAACTAAATTAATAAATGTTTTCAATTACTAATAACTTAAAAAAAAGACACTCGTTGAAACTACTCAGAAAAATAAAGTTGTATGAACTTATAACCAGTTTTTATGTAGTGGCTACTTATTTGTTTTATCAAACTATTACAGTTCGGTCTTACAGTGTAGATGGAGCTGGAAGCCTGGGGAGTTGGAGACTCAGGAGATATCGGCAAGGTAAGCAGTTAAATATGTTCTTTTAACTTTCTTGTTATGTTGATCTATCTAGCTAATACTAGAACAAACACGGTTAAGGCAATTGCAGTTACTAAATATACACTATTAGTTTCCCAGTAGAAGAGAAATCCCTACCCACTCACTGATGTTCTGACGTGACGCGCTGCAGCCCACACGAAGTAATAATGTGCAAGCAGCTGGGTTTGACTTTTCTAAGCAGCAACTTTCGTTCGTTCTAACTGTTTGAGGCCTGCCAGTAAAGTTTGGTCTGAATGCGCCAAAAGCAGAAGCCTGTACAGCTGTATTGGCAGCTCGAGTTGTGTGCGTAGATAAATCTTGGTGTCTATCCCTGCATCCGAACACCACCATTACGCCTACTACGTAGCAGGCAAAAAACAGTAAACGAGCGATGTAGTAGATCCAACTCTCTAGTATGGATTGGAGTAGTAGATATAAAGTTGCCGGATGTGTACTACCGCCACAGTAAAATCCACTGTATGCTACGCTATCCCACACTGCAGTGGAAGCCTCAAAATCGTAGAAGAGTGATGTCGGCTACCACAGGCGACGTAAAGTAACGTAAACATCCCGGTAAAATGGTGGTTTGCTACACAGTTTATCAACGGGCAATTAGTAGCTACTATATAGCATGTAGTAAATACTAAGGATTCGGATGCAGCGTAGGTCTTGTTTCCTGTCTCTAGAGAAAAGAACCAGGTTTTGGGAGCAGAGTGAACAATTTTGGAGCTATCAGTTTGAGGAACTGAGTGTCAGACAGTCTAAGACCCAAGTTAATATGAGTAAAGAGAATTTTGAGCTCCCTTCATTATCAGGAGCTACATGTTAATGTTGATAATCCTATTAGCATCCGGTGCTGTGTTATTTGTGTAGCCTGGTTATGTGCAGCCTGTAGATTTAGCTTTTAAAATATTGTCATTTTCTTTCTTTGTAGACCACACACCTATACATACGGAAACTAGTTCATACCTCTCATCTATTCAAGTTGAAAGATGCTGTGCTGCTGTAAATCATCTTTAGTGACTAAAAGGGCACCCCGAGGTGGATATCAATCCTCAAACCATTATCTAAACAGTCCTTAAAATTAAGCTCTACAGAACACGGTCAATAGGCACTTTTATGTGGATGACAGTTTGAAGTAGAACAGAATAGCCTTTTATAGTCATCGTAAGTAGTACAACGAAATTGGAGTGCAACTCCCTTGGTGCAGCAACTTAACATTAAAATAAATAAAAGTACAAATAAAAATACATAAAATAAAAATAGTAATAAATTAAAGATTAACATATATATATTCCTATTTGTAGTGGAGATGAGTGGTACCCGGTGTGGTCTTCTGCTGTTGTAGCCCATCCGCCTCAAGGTTGTGTGTGTCACGACCGCGGCAGTGGCAGCGGCGGCGAAAAGGGTCTACGACACTCTAAACGCGGGGGAGAGTCGGAGCGAGGTGACGTGGTGTTGGTGTGGGAGGTGAACCACTCCGTTCAGAGCCGGGGAGGCGTTCCGGTAGAAGCTGGAGCCGAGTCGTTGGTGGATTTTATCCCCCAGGCAGCTGCCGGCGGGAACCGCAGCGAAAAACGGGTCTGAATCTTCTTGATCTGGTCTAGACGGAGGCTAGGAACGATCAGGAGTTCGGAGCAACGTTGAGACAATGACTGTGGGACTAATGTTCTGTCCAGTGATTGACGTGAAGCTGATCACGCAAGGCTGGAGGATGTCAGTGTGATCAGCACCTGACAGTGCGTGTTGTGGCTCCACAAATGCTTTGCTGCATTCCCCAGTTGTAACAAGTGGTTATTTCAGTCAAAGTTGTTCTTGAACAGCTTTGTTCAAGATGGGTCGACTGATTCAGCTTGAATCAGTCGACCCATTCTCCTCTGACCTCTAGCATCTACAAGGCATTTTCGCCCACAGGATTGCCGCATACTGGATGTTTTTCCCTTGTGACACCGTTCTTTGTAAACCCTAGAAATTGTTGTGCGTGAAAATCCCAGTAACTGAGCAGATTATGAAATACTCAGACCGGCCCGTCTGGAATCCAACAACAATGCCACGCTCAGAATTGCTTAAATGACCTTTTTTTCCCGCTCTGACATTCAGTTTGGAGTTTAGGAGATTCTCTTGACTAGGACCACACCCCTAAATGCATTGAAGCAACTGTGATTGGTTGATTTGATCATTGCATTAAGGAGAAATTGAACAGGTGTTCCTAATAATCCTTTAGGTGAGTGTATATATCCATCCATCCATTTTCTGAACCGCTTAGTCCTCCAGGTGTCGCCGGTGGGCTGGTGCCTATCTCCAGCTGTCAACGGGCGAGAGGCGGGGTACACCGTGGACAGGTCGCCAGTCCATCACAGGGCCACATAGATGGATGAACAGACAGAACAAACAACCAAGCGCACACACACACTCACACCTAAGGACAATTAAAGTGATCAATTAACCTATCAGTCATGTTTTTGGAGTGTGGGAGGAAGCTGGAGTACCCAGAGGGAACCCATACATATTAGTGATGGGTAGATGAGGCCTTGTGTACCGTTTCAACACATTGCCTTAACTGCATTGATACTGTGTTGATACGGAATTGCTACTGTGTTGGTCTACTGACACCTGCTGGATCTTAATATTATTGCCGATGACCTAAATCGGAAAATCAAGTAATCTATGGATTTAATGGCCATATGATAAAATTATTTATGTAATTGTATTCCATATTGTACGCTGCATAATTGAATATCTTAATCGAAGTTTAAAACATGTTATATTGAAAATATATTGAAAATATAACATGTTTATAAGACATAATGTGAATATGTGTCACATCTTGTAAAAAAGTGAAACTGAAAGTGATGTTGATTATAGTTTGTATTTGAGGCAGACTTATTTAAAACATATATTTTATTTGAAAGTTTAGTTACTCTGAGCTCTTTGCAATTATTTTTTAAAGCAATTTCTCCAGTTTAAGAAAACAAATACTTGCAAGGGACAGATGTACAATAACTTTCTGGTTATCCCCCAGATACCTAAACTCCCCCACTTGAGGAAGGACCTCATCCCCGACCCGGAGAAGGCAGCTCTGAGATTCCTCCGTGCCGTGTTTCCTGTATGTTTTTGTCTTTTATTAGTGAGCAGAACTGTTAGTCTGTAGAAGTTTTGGTTCTTCTCCGGTAGTTTATAGTGAAGTGTTGTTGTCATAGGAAACAGCATCCTCGGAGTGCCTACCAGGAACGCGCAGCACACAAAGGACATTTTGAAACCCATTTTCTTCCAATTTCCCTACCATAGTCTGTATTAGCAGAAGCTAACCCACTGATAAGAGCCACAAGGTTTCTTTGTTAGGAGGGAACCGTAGGCCTCTTGCTTCAAGTTAAACAATAAGTCATAAAACATCCCCCGGTCCTTATCAAACGAGCTGCGCGTTCGTGTAATACACCGCTTCCTCACGTAAACGCTAGGAGGCGGTGTATGACGTCGGTAGGAGGCGCCCCCGTGACGGGCCTAAGGGACGTCATCGCTGGTCGCCATATTGCTCAGGCACCGGTAGTCTTAACACAACCGTTTAGTATAAGTAGTTTTTTATTTTAGTTGTGTTTTTAGAATAAATTGGTTGAATTGATTCAAATCTCTGGTTTCTTTTATTCTGAGTGTGTGTGTGAATTACTGCAAGAATTCATTTCCTTCAGATAGGATCTTTCTGGTGTAATCCCTAGTCATCAATCATTATAAGTGAGATTATTGATTAATAATCCTCTTATTAATTATTATATGTTTTTGCCATTTTTTTAGAATTAAAAAAAATGGATGGTGCCCTGTTAATCTGAAGGGAGAATTAAATTAATAATTTACAATTATTGGTTAGTATTCTCTGTGATGGACTGGCGACCTGTCCAGGGTGTACCCCGCCTCTCGCCCGTTGACAGCTGGAGATAGGCACCAGCACCCCCGCGACCCATAAAGGATTAAGCGGTTAAGAAAATGGATGGATGGATGGATGGTTAATATTCTCAGCATCACCATATAGATCATAACAGTTATCAATTAATTAATTACTTTTAATTGGTAAATCCCCAACATTAGTATGCTTAGTTTGTCTCCTGCTGTTACACGTCTTGGCCAGCAGGGGTCAACACTTAAGGTTTACCTTGGTTTGGTACCAGGAGTGGGGTGTGCAAAAAATGAAAAAAATAAATACATAATACAATAAATAAGTAAATTCTAAGAAAACAAAGTGGTGAATTATTTATATTTTTATGCAAGAAATACGGCAGTGGTGAAGACGTCAGGGGCCCTCCATCAACGTGAGAGGACATGCGGAAGTGGTGATGCTGCAGAGTGGCTGTTTCTGCCTTGGACAGAATTCATCCAGATTTACCTATTTTGTTCCAGCAAGCAAGATCTACTGGTGAAACCAAAGACTTTGTCCGCAGTATCCTTGTGACAGCAGAACTTAATTGGGTTTTGTTTTGGAATAAACTGTGGACTGAATTAGATCTGGCATTTACATAATGTCAACTGTTTCAGGTGCTGGGGATAGTTCCAGTGGTAGTGATTTTACAAGTCATGGCTCTTTCGAGCCAGACAGGAGCAAGTAGTGCTCCAAGTGATGAGATACAAAGACAGCTCCAGGAGCTCAGCCGGTTAAGAAATGATATCATCAGGCTAAATGATGAAACCAGGGCACAAACAGACACTAGTCGGGCCCTCACTCGTTCATACATTTATGTTCCACGTGAACGGCAGGTCCAAAGCTTTTGTGGGGAGTGGGAAAAGGATGGAAGGTCTGTTGAGGAATTTATTGGGGAGGTCGAGAGAGTCATAAGGTCCAGAGAACAGACTACTGATGAACAATGTGATTTTATTTTGTCCTTGTTGCGAGGACCCGCACTCGAGGAAGTCAGACTATGTACGGGGAGTCAGTTGGTGGAGCCTAGTGATTTATTTCTCCTTCCTGAGAAATGCTTTTGGTGAGAGACGCAGTATCACACAGCTTTTACAGTCTTTTTACAACCGAAAACAGGCAGATGGAGAAGACCTCCGTGACTACTCCCATGCACTGTCTCAGATACTGAGTTCTGTAGTAAAACAGTCCACAAATGCTGTATCTGATGAAAAAAAGTCCAGAGGGATCAGTTTATCGAAGGATTAAGAAATACCACTCTGAGACGTTAATTAAGAAAGATGGTCAGAGAGAAACCAAACTCTAGTTTGTCAGAAGTGAGAAATGAAGCTCTCCTCTGGGAAATGGAGGATAACCGATCGCATTCTATCAAAGGTGTGAAAAACTATATGGTTCAGTCAGAACCACTAAAAGTCCAGTCCTCATTTACTAAATCACGCAAGAACCCCCCTTCAGGCTTAGATGAAGTGCAACGGGTTGTTGCCCACCAGGGGGAGCAATTAGCGGAATTAGGGAAAGCAATGACTGCGCTATCAGCTGCTGCAGGTAAACTATGTAAGCATGTCCAACTGACTTCACCAGAACCAAAAGTCAAATCGCAGTCAGCCTTTACACATGATGCTCAGCCTATCTGTTTTAAATGCAGAGGGGCTGGACATATTGCCAGGAAATGTCCACAAGTTAAACCTCTGCCTAGTGATAGTGCTCCGGTTTCTCCTGGAGTGCAGGAAAACTGAAACTCTTGGTTGTCATGAGCCAAACAATGCGAGGGGAGTCGGCTGGCTCATCATCTGGAACATTGAATTGAGATATGGTGTTTGAGAGGGCAGTTGGAGACTGCAAGACTGTAGAAATAAAATTACAGGTTGTGAAAGTTTCATGCCTTCTTGACACTGGCAGACAAGTGAGTACTATTTCAGAGAGTTTTTTCAACAAACACTGGTCAATTACAGAAAAAACCCTACTTTTGAATGGCTAAAGATCAAAGCAGCTAATGGCCCTGAGATGCCCTACATTGGTTATGTGGAGTTGGAAGTTTAGGCTATGGGTTTGACTATTCCAGAAAGAGGTTTTCTTGTAGTCAAAGATTCTCCACACTCTTATTCAGTGCCTTGTCTTCTTGGAATGAACATGATAACAAAATGTCAGGAACTAGTACATGGTGAGTTTGAAACAACAATGAATGGTGAACTTAACTCTTGCTGGAGACAGGCTTTTCATAGAGTGCAGACAGTTAGTTTATCAGACGGACCGTAATTTGTCACGCTTGCCGGGAGAGAGGCAGTCCACGTACCCGCCTCATCTGCTTCCACAATTATGGCCAAAGGGCTTAAAACTGTCAGTGAAAATGGTTCTTTGATGCCACTTGAGCCGTGCCATACTCCTTTACTGGGCGGTTTGGTGGTTGTGCCCACCTTGGTAACCTCAGAGAAGCATGTTTTTCCTGTCAAGGTCATGAACTTGTCTGATGAAGATTTTTGGTTGCAACCCAGGACCAGACTCGGAATGTTGACTACAGTGGACTGTAAACAGTGACGAGCTCTGCAAGGTTCAGTTTCAGAGGATTGCGGCAGACAGTGAAGAAGTGAGCATGAGCAGGCAGCCTTAACCGCCGACAGATATTCAGCCTATCCTAGATAAGCTTAAGGTTGGTGGCACTACAGAACAGAAGGAGCAACTAGCTTTGCTGCTGGGAAAATACTCATTTGTTCTTGCCGCAGAAGATGAAGACTTGGGTTATCCAGACAAAGTACAACTTGAAATACACCTTACAGATGACATACCTTTGACGCAGCCATACAGACGGATTCCACCCACTCAATACAATGAAGTAAGAGAGCACATTGGCAAGTTGTATAGGAGAGGGGTGATCAAAGAGAGTTCCAGCCCATATGCTTCCCCTATAGTCTTGGTCAGAAAAGTTGATGGTAGTCTGAGGCTGTGCGTCGATTACAGGAAGCTCAAGTCAAAACGAGACGCAATGCTTTTCCGCTCCCAAGAATTGATGAAAGCTTTGATGCTCTGAGAGGGGCTAAATTCTTCTCTACTTTAGCTTTAGCAAGTGGGTATCACCAGGTGGCTATGCATGAACGCGATAGACCTAAAATAGCTTTCACAAGCCCTTTTGGTCTACATGAATATGTGAGGATGCCATTCAGTGTGTGATTCAGATCCTACTTGTGTATCTGGATGATATTTTGGTTTTTTCTGAGACTTTTGATGAACATCTTGATAGGCTTGAAACTGTACTCAAACGTTTAGCTAAAACTAGTCGGAAGCTAAAGCTTGAATTGTGCCTTTCTTCAGGACATAGTGAAGTTCTTGGGGCATCAAGTGTCTGCTAAAGGGGTTGGGACAGACCCCTCCAAAGTGTCGGCTGTGAGAGACTGGAAGGTCCCAGCCACAGTTAAAGAGCTCCAAGCATTTTTAGGGTTCTGTAGTTATTATCAGAGATTCATCAGAGGTTTCTCACAGACTGGAGGGCCATTTCATGACTTGGTGAACCAATGTTCTACTGCAAAGAAATCTGGATGGACAGGCCGCCATTTCAAAGCAATGTCGACTCCAGAGTGCAAGTCTGCTTTTGAGAATCTAAAGGAAAAACTAACTTCTGCGCCTATTTTGGGTTTTGCTGATTTTACACAGCCTTTCATACTAGAAACAGATGCCAGCCAGCATGGCTTAGGTGCTGTATTGTATCAGCAACAGGGTGATGCTAAGCGGATTATAGCCTATGCCAGCACCCGTTTACATCAGGCTGAAAGGAATGACCATAATTACAAGTGTGTCGTGTTTACTGACAACAATCCTCTTTGCCATCTTAAAACTGCTAAGTTGGGTGCTATAGAGCAAAGGTGGGTTGCACAGTTGTCAGTCTTTGATTTTGAAGTAAAATACCGACCTGGAAGCTCCAATGCTGCTGCAGATGCCGTCTCACGGCAGGAGTTGCAGGGGAGCCAGAAACTGATCCAGATTCAGATTTTGATGACTGTGTCGCTGTCTGAAAACCTGGTAAGATGAAGGACTGCTCTGGAGTCACAGCTTGTTATTAAAAGTCTGGAATGCTATGAAGTAAGACAGATACGTGCCGTTGAGTCAGGGTCAAAGCTTGTGGTAGAGTAAGGTAACAATCCCACACTCCCAGCCTATAACCGTGAGGAATTAGTAGCATTTCAGAGCAGTGATCCCACCATCACAGCGTTTAGGGCTTTTTGGGATCGTGGAAGGAAACCTAGCCCCAAAGAAAGATCCAGTTTTTTTTTTGTTTTTTTTTTTTTTTTTTTTTTTTCATGACCAGAGGGGGAAAAAAAGCGGATTCCAATGGAGTGGAGGAAGAAAATGAAGCTGGTGCTGCAGTTGGTCCAGGAGACAGAATGGATGAATTAGCTGACATGGTCAAGTCATTAATTCATTCTCAAGCAGCAAGAGAGGAAAAACTGGAGAAAGAATCGGCCCGCCAAGAACAAAGGTGGAAGAGTATGCAACACCAGTTCCAGCAGATCCAAGCCCGAGTAAGAGAAATGAGTGAAGAACAGGAGCAGGACCAGACTGAACGTGGGAGGAATAATGAAATAGATGGTGTGGAGGAAGAGGATCCACTTGAGGGCTCAAGTCGGGTTGGTCAACCGATTGTGCCAAGATGGGAACCTTCCACCCACAGAGACCCCAAGTTACTTCCACTAACGGCAGAAGAGGATATTGAGCATTTTCTGACGACATTTGAGAGGATGGCTCAAGTCTGCCGTTGGCCCAGAGACGGGTGGGCTGTCAGACTGGTCCCCTTGCTCACCGGTAAAGCACGAAGTGCTTATGTTCACATGGACATTGAAGACTCTGAAATTTATGACAAAGTGAAAGATGCCATTTTGGCCAAATATGAGATAACTGCTGACACCTATCGAAGACGGTTTAGATCCCTGGACGTTCATCAGGGTGAGACCCCAAGAGAGCTCTACGTTCGTCTGAAGGACATGTTTTATAAATGGGTGAAACCTGAGAAATCCACTGTGAAGAACATCTCTGAACTAATGATCATGGAGCAGTTTCTCAGGATGGTAAATCCCGACTTGGAAGTGTGGATTAGGGAACGTGCCCCTAAGACAGCAGAAGAGGCTTCACAACTAGCAGAGACCTTCATGTCAGCCAGAACGGGGACCAGGAGGCTTCCCTTTGGCCGGGACACTTTCGCTGCTACCCGAAGTAAGTCTGATGGGGGTGAAAGGGGTGGTGGTACAGTTCAGAGAAGGAATTATTCAACCAACAGACAGTTCACTTCGGGTAAATACAATCCCTCTAAGAAGTTTTCTGCAGTTGCAAAACCAGATGTGAGATGTTATCAGTGTAATCAGATCGGTCACACTCAGTATTCCTGTCCAGCTACTACTCACAGCAAGCCATCCCTTTTATGTTCAGTTCCTAGGCCCCTTCATGCAGTTTCCGTTCATAAATTGACGCAAACAACGCCAGTACTTGTAAATGGTCAGCGTGAAATAGCCCTCGTAGATACAGGAAGCTCACAGTCTGTAGTTCTGTCCAGTTTAGTGCCAAGAGAGCTATGGAGTGATGCTAAGACTAAAATAAGCTGTGTTCATGGGGATGAGAGAGATTATCATGTTGCTGAAGTTTATTTGACTGTGGGTGGCCAGACATTTCTTTTGCCTGTGGCTTTAACACCTAAATTGCCCTATGCAGTTATTCTGGGGCTGGATGTTCCCACCTTGTTAGATTTGGTACACAATGTAAAAACTGAAAGTCAAAAAGTTGCTAATCATCAAGAAGAGGTCAAAACAAGCAATCAGGGCTTGCACCTGAATTTAGATCCAGGATTTACAGGACCTAGTGGCAGTTTTGTTACCACAAGAGCACAGAAGGCGAGTAATCCTCTTGAAGAGCTGCCATTTTATAATGAGGAACTAAAGTCAGGTTCAGTTAGACCTGTTAAGTCTCGAGCGCAGAGAAGAAGGGATAAGTTCCGGGGCTCACCGAAGTTAGAACATGTGCAGCCAGGGAGACCTAGTCAACGTCTTGATTTTGATGTGCCTTCAGATATATCTGTGCTCCAGAGGGCTGATCCCACATTAAATCCCTGGTTTGATAAAGTATCTGAGGTTGATGGGAATAAGCAGGGCAAAGTTGATGTTTTGGCAGAAGCTACTTACATTGTGAGAGATGGTATCCTGTACCAGCTTAAAGGCAAAATTGAAGCCATAGCGTTACCAAAACCTCTTAGACAGAAAGTATTGGAACTGGGTCATTCAGTGCCGTGGGCAGGCCACCTTGCTTTTCAAAAGTCTCTTCATAGGATTGCCTCTCGCTTTGTATGGCCTGTCATGGTTCACCAGGTGCAGCAATTATCAGTGGCATCAGTAAGACATTTGCAGAGTGCTGCAAACAAAGGTGGTGCCTCAAGCTATTCTACAGGCCACGCCTATTATAAGACACACCCTTTGACAGAATAGGGATGGACAAACGTTGGGACCCTTGATACGCAGAAGTTCCGTGGTAACCGTTTCATTTTGGTCATTTTGAGCTATGCACGTCGCTACCCAGATGCTATTCCACTTATATCAGTAAAAGCTAGCCAAATTGCTAATTGCTTGTTGCAGTTATTTTCTAGGGTGGGTATACCTAGGGAGATTCTAACAGATTGTGGAACAAATTTTCTATCAAAGTTACTAAGGCAGGTTTATCAGTTGCTTAGTATTAAGGGTATAAAAACCACCCCATACCAACCCCAGTCAGATGGACTTGTGGAGCGGTTCAACCAAACTTTGAAAAACATGCTACGCAAGTTTGTTTCAGAGACTGGCTCTGATTGGGACCAGTGGTTGCCTTACTTATTGTTTGCCTATCGTGAGGTACCACAGGCCTCCACTGGATTTTCACCATTCGAGATGCTGTATGGCCGTCAAGTTAGAGGGCCACTGGACTTGCTGAGGGAGCATTGGGAGGATCCAATGGCAGCTGGAGAAAATGTAGTGGCGTATGTCATTCAGATGAGGGAGAAGTTGGAACGAATGACTGAACTGGCCCAGAGAAACATGAGGATGGCTCAGACCAATCAGAAGACCTGGTATAATAAAAGGGCCCGGGAGAGGATTTTCCAACCAGGTCAACAGGTGATGTTGCTGCTTCCTACTTGTGACAGTAAACTGTTAGCAAAGTGGCAGGGGCCTTACAGAGTCACAAGATGTTTGGGTAAAGTAACATATGAACTGTATATGCCTGAAAAGAAAAAGAAATATCAAACCTTTCATGTGAATCTGTTAAAGGAATTCCTGATTAAGCCGCAGCCACCCGTCTTGTCACCTCCCTCATTGAGTCCACAGCTGCCACATGATCAACAAGCCCAGGAACCAAGACATCCACAGCCAGCCATACAACAGCTCTTTGCTCACGTGATGGGGGATGAAGAGGAGGATGAGCAGTTTTTGCCTACGGGCAAAGTAGAGCCAAGTTCAGTGACTCTCTTCCATCTCCAGCCTTCCCAGCAAGAGGATATCAGACCACTCCTTGATCCAGCTTTGTTTCAGGAAAAGCCAGGTTTGACTACTTTGGTGCAACATAAAATTAATCTGAAAGATGATGTCATCCCTCACAGGAAGTTTTATAGGATTCCCGAACGCCTGGTGCCACAACTCAAGAAGGAAATTGAGCTCATGTTGGAGCTTGGAATCATTGAAGCATCTGTGAGTGAATGGTGCAGTCCGGTCGTGCTGGTCCCAAAAAAGGATGGATCTCTGAGGTTTTGTATTGACTTCAGATGTCTTAATGCCATCTCCAAAGTTGATCCTTATCCAATGCCCCGCATTGATGAACTTTTGGAAAGAGTTGGAAGAGGCCAGTTCATTACCACTCTGGATCTGTGTAAGGGTTACTGGCAATTGCCCCTTGCACAGGAAGCAAGAGAGTTAACAGCCTTCAAAACATCTTTTGGTTTGTTTCAGTTTAAGGTGATGCCATTTGGTTTGCAAGGGGCGCCTGCGACATTTCAGCGACTCATGGACCAGGTGCTGAGCGGAGTATCGGAGTTTGCTGCTGCATACCTGGATGATGTGGTTATTTTTAGCCAGACCTGGGAGGAGCATTTGGCTCACCTGCACCATGTTCTCAGCCGGATTGAATCAGCGGGTCTCACCATCAATCCTCATAAGTGTAAAGTGGCACAGGGCAAAGTGGAGTACTTGGGATATGTGGTGGGGCACTTGACAGGTTAAACCTCAAGTGGGAAAGGTGGAGGCAATTCACTCATATCCAGTGCCCACAACAAAGAGGAAAGTGCGGGCTTTTGTGGGATTGGTGGGATGGTATAGTAAGTTTGTCCCCCATTTTGCTGAGAGAGCAGCAGCTCTCACTGACCTTATAAAAGCCTCTGCTCCAAATAAGGTAAAGTGGAATGAAAACTGTGACAGAGCCTTCAAGGATCTCAAGTTAGCAATCACAAGTGACTCTGTGCTTCATAGCCCTGACTTCACACAGTCTTTCACACTACAGACAGATGCTTCTGGAGTTGGTGTGGGGGCAGTGCTGCTGCAGGAGGTGGATGGAGAAAGACGTCCTGTGGCCTTCCTCAGTCGGAAGCTTCGGGATAGAGAGACAAGATATTCAACAGTGGAAAAGGAGTGTCTTGCAGTGAAGTGGGCTGTGGAATCGCTGCGGTATTATTTGCTGGGCCGACATTTCGTTCTGGAAACGGATCATCGAGCACTTCAGTGGTTGCACAAGATGAAAGACTCTAATATGCGGATCACAAGATGGTACATTAGTCTTCAACCTTACAATTTTACAGTGCAGTATAGGGCAGGAAAGTTGAACGTTGTGGCGGACTCTCTTTCCCGTATGTATGAGGACTGACGGACTGTGGTCCTGGGGAAGGGGGGAGGAAATGTGACGGAGACCTGGTGCTCCATCACTACTTATGGTGAATAAGTTCTTACATGAATATTGCATGATTGGCAGATGTTGAGGTAATAAACACACAGAGGAATTAATTGATCATTTTATTTAGGTAGAAAACAAGGTTAAATGTTGTTTGCAAAGGGGGACTGGCCATCCTGCCTGTGAAGTAAAACTTCAGTTAGTGTGCACATTGTGACAAACATTGATACTTATGTCTACTTATGCTGTGTTCTGAAATGGGTAAAATTGTATGTTTAGCAAGGTAATGGAATTACTCACCTTTGGTTGTCATCTTGGCAGGAGAGGAATGGTAAAGGAGGGAAGTGGTCCAATTGCCTGCTTAAGAGCTCTTGGAGCAAACCAAATTAATAAGGAAGTGGGAAGTAGTTTGCACATTGAATAATGGATGGTTACAGATATCCAGTGCAATTATGGCAAAACCCGGTTCTGACATAAACGGTAGTAACCAGACCGAAAAGAAACGCACATTTTGGTTCTTTATTTCGGTTCTTTTTATTTCGTTTTTTTTCCATCTCCCTCACAACGTACATGGCTAATAGACTTAAGAATTAGAAAATTTTGTTTTTATAAAATTATCCTTTTTCAGACTAAACTGACCCTAACACACCTTCTGCTTTTCTTTTCTACTACTCTCCGGATATATTTGTCCTAATGTTAATGCAATTGTTAACCCAGTTTTCTCTAAGTGTTTTTCTCCCCATAGAAGCTCTACCCGGTCTGGTACCCTGCTCAGCTATAATGCCCCCTGCTGGATGGGGAAAATCGATCCAGATGATGCTTAAAGTCACCGAGCATCCTCCATGCTTTCTCTTCTCTGTCTTCTCAGACCCCCAGACGGTCGTGGCAGATGACCGCTTGTACTGAGCCAGGTTCTGGTTCTGGTTCTGCCAGAGGTTTTTTCCTGTTAAAGGGGTGTTTTTCCTCTCCACTGTTGCTACATGCTTGCTCAGAATGAGGGTTTGCTGAGGAATTGCTGTGGTTGTGGCATGATCCGGGCAAAACCTCACATCGATGACTCAATGCAATCTGCTGGGATTCCTTACATAGAAAACTTAACTGATTGGAATGTTTGTATAATTGTATTGAGATGACTTTTGTTGTAAAGCGCCTTGAGATGACATTTGTTGTGAACTGGCGCTATTTAAATAAAAGTGAATTGAAATTGAATTGAATTGAAAAGAATAACATGTCACATGTTGCCTATATTATGGGAAAAGCTAGAGTTGCTCTTCTTAAGCAAACTACAATTCCCAGGCTGGAATTGACAGATTCAGTTCTTACTGTTCAAGTGAACAAACTGCTGAAAAAGGAGTTGCAAATCAATTTGGAAAAGTCTGTTTTCTGGACTGATACTGTACAACCAATTAGACTGAAATACATTTTTAACGAAACCAGAAGGTTTAACACCTTTGTTGCAAACAGAGTTTCTGCCATTCGAGAAGCAACATATGTGAATCAGTGGAGATATGTTCCCTCCAAGGAGAACCCTGCAGATGATGCACCCAGAGGTCTGAAGATTTCCTCAGATGTGGAAGATGAATTTTTGGACCAGAATTTCTTCACAAGCCAGCAGAGGATGGCCTACACTAGATTTGGATCACCATATAATTCCTGCAGATGACCCAGAGGTCAAAAAAGACTTGACAGTAAGTGTCATTGTAGAGGATTTTAATTCTACAAATTATCTCATTCATTATTTTTCATCTTGGACAAGGCTTAAAACCTCGGTAGCCTGGTTTTTACGGCTGACAGAGACCCTGTTGTTGCTGTGAAAGAAAAGAAAACAGTTTGTTTCCACAGACTTGAATAAAACCAATTCAGAGAATCCAAAAACAGAAACACCCCTCCTTGGGCTGCCATTTTACCGCGGTGGAGGGGTTTGAGTGTCCCAATGATCCTAGGAGCTATGTTGTCTGGGGCTTTATGCCCCTGGTAGGGTCACCCATGGCAAACTGTTCCTAGGTGAGGGATCAAACAAAGCGCAGCCCAAAGACCCCTATGATGAATGACAGCGTTGGACCAAGTGTTCCCTCGCCCGGACGCGGGTCACCGGGGCCCCACTCTGGAGCCAGGCCTGGAGGTGGGGCACGTTGGCAAGCGCCTGGTGGCCGGGCCTTTACCCATGGGGCCCGGCCGGGCTTAGCCCGAAGAGGAAACATGGGCCCCCCTTCCCATGAGCTCACCACCTGTGGGAGGGGCCATAGGGGTCGGGTGCAGTGCAAGATGGGCGGTGGCCGAAGGCGGGGACCGTGGCGGTCCGATCCTCGGCTGCAGAAGCTGGCTCTTGGGACGTGGAACGTCACCTCTCTGGTGGGTAAGGAGCCGAAGCTGGTGTGCGAGGTTGAGAGGTTCTGACTGGACATCGTCGGCCTTGCCTCAACGCATGGCTCTGGCTCTGGAACCCTGGAGAGGCATGGTTGGGCGGTATGGCCCCCCCGATCTGAACCCGAGCAGTGTTTTGTTATTGGACTTCTGTGCTCGTCATGGATTGTCCATAACAAACACCTTGTTCAAGCATAAGGGTGTTCATGTGTGCACTTGGCACCAGGACACCCTAGGCCGCAGCTCGATGATCGACCAGGTTGTCGTTTCATCAGACCTGCGGCCGCATGTTTTGGACCACCGACCACTACCTGGTGGTGAGTCGGCTCCGACGGTGGGGGAGGACGCCGGACAGACCTGGCAGGCCCAAACGTGTTGTGAGGGTCTGCTGGGAACGTCTGGCGGAGTCTCCTGTCAGAAGGGGTTTCAACTCTCAACTCCGGCAGAACTTTAAACACGTCCCGGGGGACATTGAGTCCGAATGGGCCATGTTCCGTGCCTCCATTGTCGAAGCGGCTGACCGTAGTTGTGGCCGTAAGGTAGTCGGTGCCTATCGCGGCGGCAACCCTCGAACCTGCTGGTGGACACCAGCGGTGAGGGATGCTGTCAAGCTGAAGAAGGAGTCCTATCGGGCCTTTTGGCCTGTGGGACTCCGGAAGCAGCTGATAGGTACCGGCAGGCCAAGCGGAGTGCGGCTCGGATGGTCTCTGAGGCAAAAACTCGGACGTGGGAGGAGTTTGGAGAGACCATGGAGAACGACTTCCGTATGGCTTCGAAGCGATTCTGGTCCACCATCCGGCGTCTAAGGGGGGGGAAGCGGTCTGCCACCAACACTGTTTACAGTGGGGGCGGTGTGCTGCTGACCTCAACGCGGGACGTTTTGAGCCGCTGGATGGAATACTTCGAAGACCTCCTCAATCCCACCGACACGCCTTCCTGTTTGGAAGGAGAGTCTGAGGACTCTGGGACGGGCTCTCCAATCTCTGGTGCTGAAGTCACCTAGGTTGTTAAAAAGCTCCTTGGTGGCAAGGCACCGGGGGTGGATGAGATTCGGCCGGAGTTCCTCAAGGCTCTGGATGTTGTAGGGCTGTGTTGGTTGACGCGGCTCTGCAATATTGCGTGGACATCGGGGGCAGTTCCCTTGGATTGGCAGACCGGGGTGGTGGTCCCCCTCTTTAAAAAGGGGGACCACAGAGTGTGTTCCAACTATAGGGGGATCACACTTCTGAGCCTCCCTGGTAAGGTCTATTCGGGGGTTCTGGAGAGGAGGGTCCGACGGATAGTCGAACCTCGGATTCAGGAGGAACAATGCGGTTTTCGTCCTGGCCGTGGAACACTGGACCAGCTCTACACCCTCGGCAGGGTCCTGGAGGGTGCGTGGGAGTTCGCCCAACCAGTCTACATGTGCTTTGTGGACTTGGAGAAGGCGTTCGACCGTGTCCCTCGGGGTGTCCTGTGGGGGTACTCCGGGAGTATGGGGTACCATGATACGGGCTGTTAGGTCCCTATATGAACGTTGTCAGAGTCTGGTTCGCATTGCCGGCAGTAAGTCAGACTCATTTCCAGTTAGAGCTGGACTCCGCCAATACTTATTTTCCACCATAATTTACAAATACATTCTTTAAAAATCCTACAGTGTGAATTCCTGGATTTTTTTAAAAAAATTCTGTCTCTCACAGTTGAAGTGTACCTATGATGAAAATTACTGACCTTTATCATTATTTTAAGTGGGAGAACTTGCACAATCGGTGGCTGACTAAATACTTTTTTGCCCCACTGTATATTCCTACATCCAGGTTTCATATAATTTCATGTGATGTTTGCAGGTTTACTGAACACATCACTAGCTGATTGTTAACTCCAAGCTATCTTTACCCCAGTTAGCATTTTCTCAGTGTAAACATGTAAGTTTTAACATGATGCGGTAGTAGACCCATCGCAATAAGCCCAAGATCTGTGACAGGAAAATGAGAGTTGATCCCAGCATATTCTTGTTAAATGGACTGAACTTATATAGCGCTTTTCTAGTCATACTGACCACTCAAAGCGCTTTACATTGAAGCCACATTCACCCATTCACACACCAACATGGCTAGGTTGGACAATGTAGAATTTGTGGGGTTAAGTGCCTTGCCCAGGGGCACATCGACATGTGACTGGAGGAAGCTGGAATCAAACCTACGACCCTCCGATTGCAAGCCAACTACTCTACCACTGAGCCACAGTCGCCCAAGTTGTTGTTGCAACCTGTGCTGTGTTTTGTGGTTGTAATTTTAGTGTATAAGCTCTATAAAATAGTTGATCAGTTGACGCTAACCACAGCGGGGATTGATTGTAATGGGGAATAAAATAGTGGTGTGTAATAGTGAGGTGTGAATTTTGCCCGGTGTATTTTTAAGTGATGCAAATCAATCATGCTTTCGAACGCATGTAATTTTGTGAATCAAAATGGCACAGTTTGATGGCCTCAGAAACTAGTTAGGACTACTTTCTTGAAAAGCTTCCAATGGCAAGAGCTCTGACCAGGAGGTGATCACAGGGTGGTGTCAATGTGTATGCACTATGCTACTGGTAAGGATGGAATACAGCTTTCGGTCTAAAAATGCAAACTATCCCTTTAAAACACATCAACCAAAACTGAACGACATCTAACTCATTCTGACCTATAGTTTCCTATTTGTCTATCCAGACACAAACCAGTTCAGTCTTACTTTGCGTTGAGTAGAAAGTGTCAAAAAGTGGCAAAAAGGGAAACTCTTTGGACACATAAATATCTGCCGAACAGGGTTCTGACTGCAGGCCACAAAACTGCAGGATGACCTCGGGACTTAAATAGCTGTCTTGGCACAGTTCTGCTGTTAGCCAGACACTGAAAGGCGTCATTTTAAACGGGGATGCCAGGGACATGTCCCCAGCGATATTTATGATTGACAGGTTTGTCCCCACCAAGCCTGATACAGAAATTTTTACTGGCCTAACAGCCACTTGCGCTCCCAGTAAATTTTCCGCATCAGTATCTAAACAGAATATTATTTAATTCACTTCATTCCACTTTATTATGCAGTCATGTTTCTTTTTTCTCATATGCTACAGTAGAGCTGAAGATCTCAAACCCGACCGGGCTTAACTTCTATCAATGTCCACGGTCTCCGGTCGAGCTTAACGGTCACATCGCGTTTGTCATAATGTGAAAAACCCACTCGTCTCAGATCAAAACAGAAAACATGCTGCAAAACAGTGGCACTGTGCTCTCACAGAAAATGCTGAAGTGTAAATGCACTATTATCCCAAGTTTTAAGTTGCAGAAGTCTCCTGCATTCATATAGCAGCTCCCTGATGCTCACAGATCAGAAAAAATCTTGTGAAATCTGGAGTGAGCAGTCAAGAGCGCACACAGAAACGCACACAGGCGATACAGACTTTTAAGCAACAGAACCAAGAGATTGAAGCTTCATATAGTTGCAGTTCCTTTGCTATAACGCAGGTCCATCCTTTTCTGCTTTGCTGTTTGGTGGATTTTTTAAGATACCACAATTTAAATACTGTCTTTACAGCGCACTAATGCGTATTGTGTTCTGCGTCCTAAATGATTGGATGCAGTTGTGAATCTCCCCTGTTATGTCTCCTAGGCTTGCCAAATTTATCATGTCTGGTTATAATAATTTCCTCAACCAGAAGGAAAATAAACTGCCCATAATTATGTTCCTCACTCAGAAACTACACCGGCTCAGAGACCTTCAGTGGAGAAAGAGGCACCGAGCGGCGCAACAGCGGGGAGACCGTAATACTTTTATGTTTTATATCTACGATGGTTTGAGTATTAAAACTAGTTTGAAATGTGAGTAAATGTTAATTTATGTCTGGAAAAAGTGTAAAAAAGTCTGTGGAGAGGGGGTTTAAAGCCTTAAAACTAGTGATGTTAAAGTGAAGCACCATGGGGCATCATGCTTCATGTGCACGCAAACCCCCCTACTATTTATTATCACAGGCAGCTGTAGATCTAAGCATCATAATGTGTGATGCATTAAATTTGCTACAGCACTTTGGAATGAATGAGTACCAAAGATTAAAAAAATAACAAAGGTTTGTACTTTATTCACAAACTATTACAAATGAGAAAAAAACTTAAATAGATATGTTCTCTCCGTAAATGTTCCAAAAAAAGGAAGTTTTATTTGTCGTGGCAGGTTGTTTTTTTATTTTCTCACAAGTGCTTGTGGAACTTGGAAGAGGGCACTGAATAGGCTTGTGTAACTTGGACAAAATGTAGCCTACAGAACAGGGCAGACTTCATTCATTTTTGTTCAAAAATAGCAGTTTCTCAACAGTTTTAGGATTTAAACGATTCCTTTTTTTGACACAACTTCACCGGCCTTTGAAAACACTCTTTCACACTGGACAGAATTTGCTGGCGTGCACAAAAATGAAAGTGCCAAACAGTACAAATTAGGATACATAAATCTTTGCTTTCCCCAATACTCCAGGGGTTTTTCCAGCCTGCTGATGATGAGCGGTTTATAAAACTGTCAAACCTCCCGCAACAATCTGAACCGTTTCCTGAAGCAGTCACGTGATGCAGCCGGGAAGCGGGGCATCGGACGTCATCATTTTTGGCTCTTCCCCCAGATGAAGCGAGCCTCGGCATGCGCTTTGTGCAACGCCCCCTCCATTATTCAACACACGCTTTGAAGCATGGGCCCTCGTCGTAACATCACTACTTAAAACATAAGGATTGTAAAAAATTAAGATTATTACTTTGCAGATTTCACCTGTTGCGGGTTATTTTTAGAACCCCCGCAATAAATGAGGGACCATTGTAAATTAAATTTAATGAGTCTGGTTTCTTTAATGCGGGTGGGTAGCATGGAAGAAAATATTCATGTAATTTTTATGCTTTTTGAACACTCCCAAAGATAAGATGTTGACATTCTGGATTTGTGTAGAGAGCAGAATTCTCGCTATCTCTGCATCCAGCTGCCAGAGACCCTTCTGTGACACATGAATGGAGAACCAGGGAGTGGACAACATTTCTATCAAAGTTGGGGGAAAAAATCTTAAAAGAAAACTAACTTGATCGATTAGTGAAAGTATGGATGGATAGAAGGCGACAGCATTGCGTCATCAGCGCAACTTCAGGAAAAATTCCCTCCTGCTCCCTCCACCAAAACAACACATGAACATTTTCCTCTTTGGGACTCTTTGGGAAAAAAAACATATTAATGTCCGCTCACATTGAATAAACTTCCTCCCAGAGCTTTACAATTTGTGTTTTTCTCCATCTGAAACAACTTTATGCGGATCACCCACAGGTAGCTGCTCTATTGCAGCACTGTCAGCCGTAAGTTAAATTTAAAGTTTCTTCACACAGAATGGTGTTTGGGTTGCAAAAGAAACGTGTTTTATGGTTGCGCATCCTTCTGCTGCGAGTAAATATTATATCCAACATTGTTCTTTGTGCTACGGTGTGGATTTTAATCATTCTTCCCAACCGACAGCATAATGTTGGTGCTGTTTAAAAAGAAAAACAGTTAAACCTATGGCTTGTAACTTGTATTGATTTAATAAAGATACAACTTTCACCACGTTTATACTCTGCAGTGCATATTGCAATGAAACATGAAACGGATGAATACTTAGAGTATATCCTCAAACCGCATTCAAGTTTATAATTACGTCCCCACCAATTTTAACAACCGCACAACCCACAAATTTTAGAAACAAACTGACGCCCTTGCAGACACTGGATAGACAGAGGCACTTTGAAGTTTGAATGAAAGTTCTTTCCTGCCCACTGGGTCAGAACAAAGGGGGAATTCTGGTCAAATGTCCTCTGAGTCAAGGCTTTAAAGCAAGTGAAATAATCTCAAGACAAAGAAAGTTTCTGAAGCCCAGTAAAGTGGGGAAGTTACAAAAAGAAAAATTTTAAATTTTCCCTAGTGCCATAAGTACTGTAACAAAGTCACACAAGCACATTCACATCACAGTTCCTTCCCTATTTTCTTTCCATTTATTTCCCTGTTTTAAAAAGCCATTGTTTTATAAAATAATTTAATATTTAGATCATAGAGTTTAGTCAGAGAAAATAAGTAATTTACCTTCTAATATAGTGGCTCTGACAATATTGCCGATTTATGGAGACAGCATTATTATGAGTTGTTTAACTGTATTAACAGCGACACCTTTGTGGTAGAAGATGCTGCTCCTACTGATAACGTGTATGTATTTCCAGAGGAAGTTCATTTTCCATTCTAAAGTTAGTGGAAAACAAGGCCTGTGGTTCTGATTCCATCACCACAGAATACCTAAAGCATGCCAGCTGTAGGGTGGCCCCTCTCCTTTCACTGTGCTTTTCGGGTTTCTTCTTCATTGTTGCTGCAGAAATGGAAGACGCGCCCCAAGGACCCAGCTGCAGATCCACACCAGCCTCGTTTCTCCCCCTCAGCCGACTCACGTGCAGAGTCACTGCAACCAACTCCATTCACGCTGGCTTCCTCTCTAAGAACTGCCTGTCAGTGGCAGCTGCCGGTCCACAAACCAGTTCGGCACTTGCAGCCAAAAGTCCTCCAAAGTTGCAGCAGCATCCCTCAGTTTTTTTTCTGCCAGCGCTTCTTCTCGTCTCTCCTTTTTTTCTTCCTCTCCCCTCCACCTCACGGCTTCGGTTTACTGCTCCTAACTCCCGCCTCCCAGCCAATCCTAATTCAGATGCAGCGAAATCATCCAATAGTGACTGAATTTGGGCAGCAGAACAACTAAAATCCACCAATATTATTTTACACACCTCGGGTGTTTCTGAGCTGGCTTTTTGAAATAAATACCATTATGAAAAACCTCATTATGAAATAAACCCTGACTTTGGGAAAAAGAGAGATTGGAATAAAAAATGATGAAATTAAATAAAATGTCTTGAAATAATTCATATTATTATGAAGTAAATTGCAGTGAAATAAATATTTAATGAAATATATATATATGTTTTACAAATGTATAATCTAAAATAAAAAAATATGAAAAATATTTCAAAAAATGGGCTTTGCATTTGAAATGAATTCAGTTTTTAATCATTTCATTGTCACATTATATTTTTATTTAATATTTATTCATGCCGATATTTATTTCATAATTTTTATTTCTTTATTTATTTAATTTTGAACACTTTGACGTTCCATAAATGATGACCTCCCATGGGTTAATTTTGTGTTGTTTAATTTTTCAAAAAACAACAAATAAAGCGTTAATCCTGATACATGTATTCGTGTTATTTGTAAAAATAACAAACGTATTTAATCTTGGGAACCCAAGGGGTTAAATATTTTTTCTCTTCTGTAAAATACTTTTAGGAGTGAGTTTCAATACATTTTACATATTTGTTTGTTGTTGTTTTTTTTGCTGGTGTTACGACCAAATTTCCCCTCGTGGGACTATTGAATGATTGTTCTGTTCTATTCTACATCATCATTAACACTGTTTTTGTTTTACTTGTTTTGTCCACTTGATGGTGCAGTAGACCAAATGTATCACCGCAGTGATTCGAATCATGAGTTGTCTAATTGGATGGAAAGTTTCAGTGCATCATGAGGCTTCATCTGTACAATTTATTTTGTCTTGCCTGTATGTCTGGACAGAAATAAGTAATAGATGAGGAACACAAAATGAGCATTATTATGATACACTATCTCTTGGCCTGTCCTCCAAAATACAGTAAATTATCAAATATTTATTCTGGGGAAAGTATGAGTTACCCTTTAGCATAATCCAAAGAAAGTTTGTTATCACCTCCCAGTATTTTAGAGAAATAAAGTGACAGAAACTCCTATCCTGGGTAGACATTATTAGGTAAGCTACATTAACTTGGTAATTCTCCTAAAATGTACATTAAAATGATAAACAAGGTACTCTGAATATAGTATGTGAAAGTAGGAGGTGGGTTATAAATATACATGTTTTATGTCTATGTCTCTCAATTTCTCTGTATTTCTTTGATTTTGCCTGCAAGAGCACGACCTCTATTGCACCATGTGAACGTGAAGCTAATCATTAGAAGAGGAGTAGTGTCAACTGGCTTGCACGGTTTTCAGACCAGAGGGAGGACTGGTTCTAAATGACGGCATAGCAAGCAGCTGCCATCCCATTCGGTAAACCTTTGCCACTACCATACAGAGTCTTTGCAGTGCTGTACAAAATCACAATCCGCAAATCTGTAGAGATTAACAGATCCCTCGCTGGAACATGTCTAATCAAAATCAGATCAAATTTTATCTATAAATGTACTGGAGAAAAAAGTTTGCCGGAGTCAAATTCCTTGTATGTGACATACTTGGCCAATAAACTGATTCTGATTCTGATTCTGATTCTGATTCTGATTCTAAACGCTTTTCACACAAAAAAATGCATTTCAAAGTGATTTAGAGATTAAAATGACCCCACTTAACCCACACTCCTATCCCTTCCCCACAATTGTAAAAAAAGAGACAATTATTCCCTCTTCTCAAACTCATTTCCCAGACACACCTGGACACATGCAGGTAAACATAGACACAAACACACACACCCACACACACACCTTCCCAAAACGAGTAAAACCATTGGTAGACACTGGGCTGAGCTCAGATGAATCAGGTACGTAAGGAAACGCCATCAAGATAGCCGTCTGCCCCAACAGCAGCAGATCCACGGCAGCAGCCAAGGCACCCAGAGGAAGGAGGGCGGAGACCCCCACCTCCACCTGAGCACTACCTGGAGAGCACCCAGGCCTCCGCAGCCGAACACCGCCCCCGAGGCAGAGGGCTCCCACAGAGGAAACACTAGAAGGATTAATAAGTAAAAATGTAAAATAACCAGAGTTAATATAAGTAAAATAAGTAGTAATAAATATAATAGTAAAACAGTTAACCATATAATAACTAAAATGACTAATATAAAATAACAAAAGATTAAATTAAATAAAACATGCAGCCTGATAAAACAGATATTAATAAATAAAAAGCTAAGCTGAAAAAGGTGAGTCTTGAGTCTGCTCTTAAAAACATCAACGTTCTCTGCGGCCCTGAGGTCCTCTATCAGCCTGTTCCAGAGGTGAGGGCCGTAATAATGGAAAGAAGCTTCACCATGAGTCTGTGTCCTGACTTTAGGGATGATAAGGAGACGGCTGCTAGAGGAGCGCAGAGACCGCAAGGGTTCATACGGTAAAAGCATTTCTGACAGATAAGAAGGCCCAAGACCATTAAGACACTTAAAAACCATTAAAAGAACCTTAAAATTAATCGACCCTAAAACATACGGGGAGCCAATGCAGTGATTCTAAGACCGGTGTAATGTGCTCCTTCCTCCTGGTCTTCATCAGGACACGAGCTGCTGAATTCTGTAAAAGCTGTAAATGAAGTACAGAAATCATTACAGTAATCAATTCTACTGGTGATAAAAGCTGCATTAGCGTCTCTGTAATGGTCTGAGAGAGAATGGGGCGGATTCTGGAGATGTTCTTTAGGTGATAAAAACCTATTTTGGTCATATTTTTAATGTGTGGGATAAAAGTCAGCTCAGAGTCTAAAAATAACACCCAGGTTCTTCACTTGCTTTGAAAGATAAAAAGAAAGTGGTTGCAGTTTTGGTAAAAGGTTCTCTCTCTGAGCCAAATGGGTCTCTGGGTATAATGCTGTATGTTAATTTACAGATTAGTTTTAGATATTTGGCTTCTGTCTCTCTTATGATCCCATTATTTCTCACGCTCTTTAGTGCATAATTTGAGAGTCTACCAGTGCACAGATGTCTGGCAACGCCTATGATCCAGGGACTTTATAATTTACTGGCGGCAGCAACTGAGAAACTCCCAAAAAACAGTCTGAGCACGACTTTGTAGATCATATGGCAAGCCGTTTAAATATTTAGTCGAAGCCCACTCCGATCTGTAACTCCTAGTTTTGATAGGAGCAAACTGATTTGTCCTAGTACAAATACATTCTCCCTAGTTAAAACTGAAATTAAAGATATCAACTTTATTGTTACTAGCATACATTTTATTTTAGGATATCCATAATGACAGTTGTACTACTACTACTACTAAGGATTAAGTTAGACATAGCTCTAAATCATTACAAACTTAAGCTCACCATTTTAACATTTAATGGGTCATCTGTATATGTATTTCAGATATATATTTAAATCTATTTTATTACTAAAAATTTACATTTCAGATATACATAAATAAATTTGTCCTAGTACAAAGAAACATTTCAACAATCTAAATCATAATATTTCCTGGGAGAAATTGCATCACATTTCCCATCAATGTATATTGGGTTTGCAGTTGCTCCTATCCACAAATACATCCTTCCTATCTAGAATGGACTTTGTGGATAGGAGAAAATCAGTTCTTACTAGGAGAAATTCTAATTTGATATAGCTAGAATTCAATTGGTACTGGTACAGACTCTTATTTTTGACAGGAACATTTCAAATACTATTCTATCTATTTCTAATTTAGTTTTGAATATCCAACAATAAATTTTAACTCGTACTATTTGCATTTTAGATAGGAAGAACTGCAATATTCCTAAGAACATTTAAGTTGTTGCTATCTGTATCATAATTGTTAAGATCACCAATTTCTTCTTCTCTGTTTTTTTCCCACCTGTTATATGTAAATGGTGTTACCAAAATGGCCTGAGGTGTATGTGGATCATCGTCTTCAGGAGGGTCAAGTTCATTGTATCACCTCACACCTGGGTGTAGTCGGCACTGACATCTGTGAACAATCATCAGAAAAAGATCAACACCAGTTGCAGAGGAGCTGGTTCTGTTTTTATATTCACTTGGCAGGTCTAGACATTTACGTTTATACCTACAAAATGTCTAATTAAAATATCTGATTAGCCGCATGGCTTCATTTCTTGTTGTTACACTCCATGTAGCTGTTTTGGTTTTCAGACTCTATGGAAATGATCTGGTTTTCTCTGTGTTGAAGCCATTCTAAGTTATTTTAACTCAAACAAATGCTAAAATACTCTTTTTCTGTTGGTGCACTTTACGTTTTTGGAACTCTTTGTGTTTCTCACTTTTTTTTCTTGGCATGGTGGGGTCTCGCTAGCTTAGTTAGGTTAGCTTCATAGCAGCCATGGCTACTTTAGATGGCTGGTTCTCACTGAGCCAGGTTCTGGTTCTTCCAGAGGTTTCTTCCTGTTAAAGGGAGTTTTCCTCTCCACTGTCGCTACATGCTTGCTCAGTATGAGGGATTGCTGAGGAATTGCTGTGGTTGGAGTCTGCATGATCCGGGTACAACCTCACATCAATGACTCAGCACAATCTGCTGGGATTCCTTACATAGAACTTTTAACTTTTAACTGATTGGAATGTTTGAATAATTGTACTGAAATTACTTTTCTTGTAAAGTGCCTTGGAATGACATCTGTTGTGAGTTGGTGCTTTATAAATAAACTGAATTTAATATTTATGGATAGGAGCAGTTGCAAACCCCATACACATGAATGAAAAATGAGACTTAATTTGTCCTAAGAAAAACTACATTCTAGATAGTCAAAATTTTCATTTATACTTGAAAAAGTTGATTTATGGATATCTGGAATGTTCATATCTACTAGAAAGAACTGATCTGTGCTCATTCTGTTGTACCTCAGTGCAGTGTTTGACACTGTTGATCATAAAGTACTACTGATGCGGCAGGAGATCAGGGTCGGACTCTCTGGTAGGGGAGACCAGGGAAAGTTGTAACAGTTTTTTGAGATTTTTCCAATAAATCAAAAACCATTTATACTAGAATAGCCTATTTGCGATATTAGTAACTTCTATGTTTCTAGTACTGAATAATTGTATTTAAGTGGTTTTATGAAATATATACATGTTGCAAAATTGATTTAAATGTAATCATTCCACTGTTACAACCATCCCAGAGAAGTTATATCCAAGTAGAGGCAGCGAGGAAGGCGAGACCTGCCCCTGCATAGACATGTATAAACACTAGACCTTATCCGCGCTGTTCGGCATTGGACAGCGACGTAGCAACACAGTGGCCATCTTACTGCAGTCTCCTGCCCCCTTTGGTAACATTGCTGTCAAAGGTGCTTGTACTTTTTAAATAACACAAACTTGCTCAATTTTTAACCGATTTTCAAACTGTTTGATTTATTATAAAAAGCACAGATGTGGCTGTGAAACAGGTCTGTTTGGGTCAGAAAACTCCCATTTTTTAACTCCACTTTCCTGGCATCTTCATTTAGTTGTTCAATTTCCAATAGACCTAATAATAAAATATAATCAATTTAAAACTTGCGTGCTTGTAGATGTATTCTATGTTCCTGCATATTCAATGCATATTTTAAAAATCGTCTTTTCATAAATATTAATTAGAAACGAGACATTTAATCATTCATATACAACACATTTAATTTATATTACAGTAACTTCTTGTATACTTACCCTATAACTGTATAAATAACAGTGAAATATGTCTATATAAACACATAAGTATAATTTTGCTGTTCAATTATCCCTGTTCTGTGAACTAGGATTTGTATCGTGATGAGGTTTCAAGGTTCTTTTGAGGTAAAAACCAAATAAACAGATTACACTTACAAAATTTGCACTCCGACAAATAGGAACATCTAAATCACATCTGTTTTCCAGAACTGGTCCATGCAGCAATAAAATACTCCCCAGTAAATTATTCTGGATTTTCACTACTTCTTTACAATTTTTTTGTTTATTTATGGACTTTCTTTTCATTCTGTATTGAAATTATTGATTGATTTGGGGATTTTTTCTGGAAAGCTTAGAAATAATAAAAACCAAACAACTAAATAGATAGCTAAGTTGATACTTAATTGATCTTGTAAAGGAGATATTAATTTATCCAGTTCATCAACTCATAAACACACAGATAAACCATGTATAGCAGGAGGTGATCGCGGGGATGGAACAGCTGTTAGGTGGAGAAAAGCAGAAAGCAGAAGGAGCAGAGATGGAACAGCAATTGTTTAAAAAAATAATGAAATGAAAACAATTCAAATAGATATTGAATAATGTACAAGTAAAGGTTTCTTTGCAAAAGTTGCTCCTAGGGATGTGTATCTACTCCAGCCATGGCAGGAACCTGTTAAAACCAAGCGTAAACATAAGTCAAAACACAGACAGCTTGGCATGCAAAAGTGAACTTTAGTAAAATAATGTTTTAGTCGTAAGCCCTCTCACCAACGGTAAGGTAACGGTTACAGGGAGGGAAAATTTGTTTTTCGTTTTTGGAAAAACAGAAAATTGAAGTAAGGCTACCCAACATTTTTGTGACTGCTCTTTCTGAACATGGAGGTAGTGTCAGGATCTGTGTCTACTTGTAGCAGTTACTCAAACACAGACATTGGTGGAGTGATGGGTCTTTATTGCCAGGTAGCAGGACGAAACAGGAGACGGCAGGAGTAGACACACCATGGGAAGACTAATGAACCGGCAGGGAAGGTGAGGAAGAGAGACGTATAAGTACCACAGGAGGAATGGAGGATCAGGTGAGACAGATAGGACACAGCTGCAGACAATGATTAGACACACAGATGGGATGAGGAGAGTGAGTGTTTTGGGATCATGGTGCCGAGAACGATGTACTCATTTTAACATTAACATAAAACCATTCCAAAACTTTTCATTAACAACTGTTTTGTTTAACATTGTACACACTTTTTTTTTTAAACCAAAAAAAACAAAAAAACATTGTACACAATTTAAGATCAAACTATTGTAAAACGTTATTCCAAAAATTATTTATTAAATTTATAAATTATTTATTAATCAACTACTTTGGGCAATGATATGACTAGCAGCAAAAAAAGGAGGACTAATATCTGTTGTGCAACAGGTTAGCTAACTAACAACGGAAATGTGAAGAGGAGTGGAGTCGATCACACTTCCATCTGCTGCCATAGAGCGGGGCTCGTCGGTTGACTGCAGCAATATGGCCGCTGTTTAGCTACGTAGCCTAATCCCGCTTGCGTAATCTAGTGTTTGTACATGTCTATGTGCTCCTGCATGGGCTACTCGCCCCTCAGGTGGTGGAATCATAGACATATATATAAACACTAGATGACCCAAGCAAGATTCGCTGGCGTTAAACACGGCGGCCATCTTACTACCTTCTACTGACACATGTTTTTCTAGAACTGTCTATGCTAGCAGTCGGAAGGTGAGTGATCAGCTTAAATTAAAATACTCATTACTTGATGAAATATTAACGGATTTACAAATGGTTTGCTTTATTACAAACCTTATTATACATAGGTTTGATATAGGATACTTGTACATGTTGAAATGACTGCTGATTGCTTTTGAAACCCGACGTAATTGTGAACCGTAGATTTGTCCCGCCTATTAGCGGGTTATGAAGGCTGCTTATGTTGAATGAAAATACTCTTAATTAAATCTTGATTTAATATTAATGGATTTACAAACTTTACTATACATAGGCTTGAGACGGGATACTTGCACATGTTGAAATGACCGCTTTTGCTTTCAAAACAGACATAATTGTGAACCATGTGTCATGCATAGGCTATTTGCACGTTGTCCAGGTTATGAACACAATAGATAATAAAATAGTGTTAAACGAAACCAATAATGATTTTACGACATAATTTTTGTCTAAATGGCTGTTTTTGTGGGTGTGTTTCATTTCAAATTGCCCATGATTTCCAACTGGCTTGGTTTGTTAATATATAATAAAACAAAACTTAGAAATTGCTGGCTTTGTGTTTACAGAAATACACCCCAACATGCATGAGTTCTGTGCAGCCTACGGATGCTCAAATCACCGTTGTGTTGGTTTCAGACAGCGTGGGATCACATTTCACGTGTAAGATTTAACTATATTGATCCTTTCCACGTGCAAATCGGAAATTACGACTGCGTGGTGTTCAAGTGCTTTTGTGGTCCTAGTTGCAGTCCTAGTACATTTTTCGATAACTATTGTATTATGTTTGTCTTATATACATGTTGAAGGAATGAAGGCTGGAAACTGTTTACAATTTTGTCTACATAGCTACCTACCCTTTCCATGTTTTTTTAAGATTTCCCAAAGATGGAGAAAGGAGGGGTCAGTGGATAGTTTCCCTAAGAAGGGAGAATTTGGTCGTTTCTGACAGAACAAGGATTTCAGGGCAGAGGACTTTGATTGGACTGGGCAGACTGTCCGTGGGCAGACTGTCCGGCTTAAAGCTGCTGTTATGCCAACGATTTTCCGCTTCCCTGCTCATCTTCAAAGGGTAGGAAACGTGTATCATTGGTCAACACGAATCTAGGGTGTATAAGAAAAGAATATGTATGTTGTTTAAATCTCATGCTTAACCTTTTTCTTTTGGATAGTTTAGGAATTAATAATGTGTTGTGTATTACAGTATCTAAGACAGTCCAAACTCCTTCAATTATGTTTATTTTAGCCGGTACCAACAAGAAGCACAGCCACCTCTAGTAGAGCAGAAGACAACCTGGACTTGTCCCTAGATGAACCTAAGTTTGATGTGAGTTTGCATGTTGAATGTTGCTAACAAATGAAGCCATTATTTGGCTTGACATTAAATCCTTCATCTTAGTGGTATCCTGGGAGGTCTATGATGTTGGAACAGACCGTTATATTATTTGAGGTTGTACTCTGTAAAAGATTTGAGAACCTATGTCTTTCTCTTGACCTATGTCATTGATAGGTGAACAAAGAGTTCCATCCATCCATCCATCTTCTTAACCGCTTATCCAATTCAGGGTCACGGGGCAGCTGGAGCCTATCCCAGCAATTATCAGGCGTTATGAACAAAGAGTTGTTAAAGTAAATTTTGTTGATTTGCGTTTCACAATTTTTTCATGTACCATATTTGTATATTTCGGTGAAGAAACTGTGAGACACTGGAGAAAGGCGCAGGAGACGCAAGCGACAGGCTTCTGATAACACGTATGGATTGCCTGTTTGCTACAAGGCAATTAAGGCCAAACTTGATGCAGCCGCTGCAAGAGTGATGCAGCTGGAGCGTGAGAAGATCAATGCCGTGATTAGAGAAAGGAGGGCCAAGAAAAACATGCAGGCTCTTCTCGAGGAGCTAAAGGAGAAAAATCTAATCAATGATGAGCTGAATTACAAGCTTGAACGTTACTCAGGTAAAACACAAATTTTACATTTAATATTTTGTGTACTTGAAGATATTTGTTAACATAGAGACTTCCTGTTTACTTATAAATAAAACATACTAAATCGTTGTGAATTGAATTTCAGACCTTCCGGTTCACCTCCTGTCAAGGCAAGGGGTTGAATACACCCAGGACCAGAGAGATTTTGCCCTTACACTCCATCTGCATGGTCCAAAGGCGTATAATTACCTGAGAGAGACTCTGAAGATTCACCTACCACATCCCAGTTCATTGCAGATGTATTTCAAAATACTTTAAGCACTTACATCGTACTGGCCCCCCACCACACTTTTGTGTCTTGTATTATGTTTACTTACTGGTTGAACAGTAACCTGAGGGAGGGGAAGGCGTAGTGGCTTTGAGGTAGTGCTATTTTTAGCTTTCCAAAACCTTTTACTTTAAGCACTACCAGAGGTGAGGTGGCTACTTTTGAATATTTACTTAGGTGGCTGTGCTCTGTTGATGCCAAACCTGGTCTCAACAAAATGAAGTTGGACATGCTGGGAAGACGCTGTCAGGAAAACGAGGCCAAGTATAAGCATGTCACCCTAATGTTGGACGCAATGGCCATAAAAAAGCACGTCCAGTATGATCCCCAGACACAATCTATGTCTGGATTTGTGGATATGGGAGAAAGATTGAACGAGACCGACATTGCTTCTGAGGCTCTTGCGTTTATGGTGGTTGGGCTTCAAGGGTATTGGAAGGCTCACATTGCCTATTATTTAAAAAGACGCTACCACCAGAAACACTAAAAGTCTTGGTGGAGCATGCATTGGAAGAGCTCCATCATCGTGGAATAAGGGTGGCTATGGATGGCCACTCATCCAACATCAGCATGTGCACACAACTGGGAAGTTGTCTGAAAGGAAACCCCTGTGAGCCCTTGAAGACACATTCCCTCATCCTGTTACCCATGACAAGGAATTCGTTCTGATGGATGCTTGCCACATGTTGAAGCTGTTTCAGGTACATACTGTTTAAATGCTATATTTTTTTGGTTGACTATTCTGTGTCATACATTTTGTTACTTTTATCTACATAAATGTGAAGAATACATGCTTTAAATGTGACGTGTGTTGGCAGGGAAAAATGAAAAAAACATTTGATTCTGCAGGCATACAGCCCAACTAGAAGTATCGATGGCAGCATCAGTTGGCTGTACATTGTTCACCTGAACAACATCCAAAAGAAAGGTGGACTACATGTTGCCAATAGAGTCACAGACAAGCGTGTAAACTTTGATAATCAGAAGATGAAGGTATGTGTGTAGGATTCCTTTTGCTAACAAGGCTACATTAGATATGACCATGTATTTTCATCCTTGGTGATGATATTTGTATCTTGTAATGTTTATGTGCTTCAACTTCCAGAAGAATGCAAAAATGCTGAATCGCTAGGCTCTTTTAAATCAAAGATGAAAACTCTACTATTCAGAGCTGCATTTGAATCTTAAATTGTGTTTTCTGATCACCTTTTTTGTTTTGTTTACCCGATGGTGTTTTATCTGTTTTAATCTGTTTTAATTGCATACATTTGTTCCTTAAATTATTTTTTATTGTTGTGGTTTAATTTCTATTCTTACTTTTTTATTTCTTTTTTAAGTGATTGTGTATTAATTACATAAATTTGTTCCTTACATTATCTTTTCTTACTGATTGAACACTGTTAAACTTATATGTTTTGTTTGTAATCATGTGGTTTCATTATCACTGAATCATGTAAGAAAGCACCTTGAATTGCCTTGTTTTGAAAGTGTGCTATACAAATAAAATTGCCTTGCCTTGCCTTGTTTGTCATTATGAGCGCCAATGTTCTTTGGTGGTCAGTGAGGTTCAAGATTTTTCATATTAACACACATATGGCTCTAATTTCTAATTGAAATACAATTTGAAGGGAATTTTCCTTTATTACAATGAAAACAGAAAATGGAATTTAGTACAATATGATAACCTCAATAGTTGATTAAACAAAATAGATCTTAATGAAATACCATACCAGTTTTGGGATTTTAAAATCTTGTACATTTCTGCCACCCGCCGCGATTCGGCCCACCACAGCAAAACCAATGTTGAGTATCCCTGGCATTTCAGCTGTCAAGTCGCTCGTTTTGGCTGGGAAACAATTGTATTTTAAGCAATATAGAACATATCCAGAATATCACCTTGTGAACCATTTTATAAACTACAATTGGTTGATCAGAAGCGGATCTTATTTGACAAAACGATCGTAAGTTGTTATTAGGTCTGGGAAATTGATGGGATACGTGTAAATTTGAGTGGAATAAAGAGAGTTACCAGGCCAAAAACGATATATTTGACAGCCACCTCTCTGAGGTTTATGACAAATCAAACCGTTTGAAAATCGGTTGAAAATTGAGCAAGTTAGAGTTATTTTAATAGTACATGTACCATTGACACCAATGTTATGAGAGGAGGGAGTAGACGGTAGCAAGATGGCCGCCGCGTTTAACGCCAGGCTCTAGCTCCGGCGAGTCAGTCATCTAGTGTTTATATATCTATGGGTGGAATGGGCGGGGCTGACTCTGGTGCAGCTGCACCTTCTGGTTCTGCAGTGAGCCTATGGCCTCCACCCCCCACCCCCTCTCAGAGGGAGGACTTTGGGACTTGTTTGAAAATGCTGAGTCATAGTCTGAACGGCAGTTGAGTTCTCGAAGCTTCTCTTGGACGTTTCCGGACATGGCTGCAGCTGTGGTTGCCTTCCTGATAATGGCCCTCCAGATATGCGCTGCTGCCGCGGGTGAGGTGATGCATGACAGGGCGTGTGCGCACACAACGCACGCCCATACACACAGATAAACATACAACCCCCCCTGGAGCACAGACAGTAAATAAGGCTTTTTTTTTGTTGTTCTGTTGAGACTTGTATTGGGAATGTTTTACAGGCACGCTGTTGTGTAACACATTATTGCCTTGGTGGTTTTTATGCATTGCAAATATGAACGTAAATAAGTCTCCATACGGAAATGAGCTTTTCCTTTTCTGTTCAATTTCCACTATCCCAGTTTTAAACAAATTTGAATTGCATTCATAAGAGAAGCCAAACATCATTTAAAAAAATGTTTTTAAGACAGTAATGGTTATGGAGCACATATTATCTTTGCATGGTCAGGGTTTGCATTGGACAGCTGAAAAAACAACAAAAACAGAAAGTTCTTATATTTTTCAGCAGACATTTTTTATTGTTACTGTATGTTCTCACAGTCTAGATAAAGAAGTTTAAACAAACAAACAAAAAACAGTTGTGCCAATAAAATAAAAGTTTGTTAATCAGTGATGAAGAGGGCAAGGCAACTTTATTTGTAGGAGACTTTCAACAACAAGGCAATTCTTGATATGATTTGGGGAGAATAGCAATAAAAGCATAAAATACAAAATTAGAGACACAAAATATGACATGTTAAAACATCTAACATTCCAGTTATTAATCAATAACTTAAAGGCAGCTCTAAACAGATCAGTTTTTAGTTTTGATTCAAGGGAACTAGAGGAGATTCTCCGTTACTATAAAAAATGTCCCCTTGTTAATAACATGACTGCAGAATCATATGATGTTATAGATATAGAGTAACTTTGTACTCTAATGCTGTGTTCAGACCACAGATGATTACACGTTAAGTCTACAGTGGAGTCCGTCAGAGGAGCGTTACATTTTCTGCGGCGCTTTGTGTACTTTGAAGCTTGAAACCATAGACTGTATAAAACAGGAAAAGCTTGAAAAGTTGAGGGAGCCAAAGCACCAAAAGCCAGCAACGCAGAAGTTCAGATAGCTGCACTGTAGAACAATAAATCTTGAAGCTGTTTCTCACTAAATAAACCCTCATATCTGACCGGTTAACCTCCACAGAAACTCAGGTGCAGCTATAAACGAATATTCCACCGCTAATTAAAAATGTGTCTGTTTCCATATTCCTCAGAATTAGATAAGTGATAAAAAAGCATTTTGTACCCAGCCCAGTAATTCCCCAGTCTGTTTGCTTTAGCTTAGTTAATTTCATTCATTCAGTGGTTTACTTAAAAGGGGACAGTGCAATTTTACAAAAAAACATGATTACACATGGTTAAAAAAGTCAGAATTTGCCAGAAGGCTAGTTTTAATCTGTAGTCCCCTGACCTTGATGCAAAAAAATGCAATAAAATTACAGTTTAAAAAGAAAATGAAAAGAACAATATAAAGAAAACTTATGTACAATCTAATACAAAACACACATGCAAACGGTTACTATACATTTACGAAAAATACATCACTACATAACATTTTACCATAGCAACAACACAGGTTTACTTTTAATGTTGGCAGCTGTAGGTGTTGTTAAGCCACATTTGTTATTATTTTGTGAAGGCCTTGTATGTTGTGAGCAGTTTAACTACTCAGGTACTTAGTGAATGGGATCTACTAGCATGGACATTTTTACTTAAGGGTGGAATATGAGATCAAAACAGCTCAGAGGGGCAAATAATAACGTTTCTACAGTAATGTTAGCTACTCTGAGGGATTGGATTTTTTAAGTCGACAGATCAAATGAATATATGTCTTCAGCACATAGCAATGAGGTAAAACATTAATAAAAAATCAAATAATTTATATAAAAAAAATGCACATTTTTTGGGATGAGTTTCAATAACGTGTGTCATGTATAAAAAGTCTATACATTTTGGGACATTTTTAATCATCATATCGTGGCGCATTTGGCTCTCCTTTATGGAAGACCAAAGTAGTCGAAATTAAATAAATGAAACATTGTGAAGTAATATATCTACATAGATATGCAAAACAAACAAATATATAATGTAACAGTGAACTTAAAAAAACAAGCCCCACCCACTGACCCTGATTGGCAGATGCATTCATTTAATTGGAAAACATCCTTTTAAAATGAATAAGTCATTGGGGAAACAGCACAATGGAACTTAATGAAAAGGATGTTTTGAAACAGGACTAGATATTAAAATAGATAAAAATATTAGAAAAAAAATTACTGTTGAATTGTCAAAAATGAAAATTATTTCACACAAATAAGTACAAAAAATGATTTCAGTTTTTAGGAAATCTGAAACCACTACTGCAAGCAAATAAAGTAAACACAGTTTTATGTAACTTCAAAAACAGGACTATATATTCCTTCACAAACGTCAATATTTTTATATTCTTGACCATTAATTTGATATGGTTCTAAGCCAACCACTATTTCCCAGCAGCATCACTCGCAAAAAAAAAAAAAAGAAGCTGCTGAGGAGTGGAGGCAGAGGCTCAATGAGCATTGGTTAATGTTCATCATGTAACTGACAGCAGCCAGATCATTTTATTCAGCAAAATTGTTATTATTAGTTAAATGTTGATGTTTAGGGAAACAGGCAGGCATCCACCAGCCTGCACAATCCAAAAAATGGACACTTGGGACAAAGGAGCAGGTCCCAAAGCCCCCTCCACCCCCCTCTGCAGGTGCCTGCATGTTGCACAAGTGATGTTGGAGTGTTTTTTGTCGCACACAGTGACGTTACTGCACCTAAAACTCCAGTTATAGCTGTCCCCACACAGTCACTGAAAACGGAGATCTACAATTTGTCTGCCGTTTTAAAAAGATACATTTTCTGGTGCCGAAAATCTGCATTTATGTCTGGCAGATTTATCACAGGCCAGACCGTAGAAAAATATCTCAGTTTTGTGAGATACCCCAAAACAAAAACCCCAAAACCAACCTTTAACAAATAAACTCTGTTAAAACTTTTATTGTCTTTTGGCGGTGCTGTTATTGAGTCCAGTAGCCAAACACGTCTGCATTTGGTATTTACCCACAGACCTCCTCTACATCACTGCTGTCCTGTCTCCTCTCACAGAACGCCATCCTCACTACCGTCCAATGCATTAGATATGCAGCTCTTTTTACTGCATTGATGATGCTCTCTGGTGTTACTTCATCCCATGCCTGGAGGATCCATTTATTTTTTTTTATTTGTTTTTTTATTTATTTATTTTTTTCTAACGTGTCCTGTCTAGCAGTATGCTACTCAGAATTGGTGTCTGAGTACCAAGTACAAGCCCAACAGTTTTACTTTTCCCAGCAGAGTATTACAGCTTCGCTGTAGTACACCACTTGATGTATGTGTATGAAAAATCTTTATTAGTGATTACTGTGGGTTCAATTTCCTGACGTCATGGACATTAAACTGAGACAAGAAGGAAGAAAGGAAGAAGGTGAAGAAAAGAAACCGGACCAGCAGAGGGGCGAACCGACGACACAAGACAGGGAGGCAAACAAAGAACACAAGAAAACATCCCAGTCCTCCACCTCTGCCGGACGGCAGAGAAACAGTAATACAAAACAAAAACGACAAACTGTACAGAACCAAACCAATAGTTCGGATCTAGTAGAATAAACAAAGAATTACACATTCACTACACACAAGCATGGATTAATGAACATAATATAAATGTTTCTGGTAAGCTCCTGTGAACAACTAACTAATGATGATAACCTCAGCTTAAGATATGTCCGTCCTCACCTATGTCACCACACCAATGTGTGTGCGAGCATGCAGGTCGGAATAAGGTTTCCCCATGCAAGTGATTGATAGCTGGTGTAAGGAACCGTCAATCCGTCCTACAGGAATCGACACAGACATGGAGGAGGCAGGAGATGTATGCATCCAGCGTCCCACAGAGTACAGGAGCCGCAGGCGGACCAGCGCAGGGTCGATCACCCGCCAAGAGAGGAACAGATGGAGGCCCCAGGGGAACACCCACCAGCCGCAATGCTGGGCCCCGAGAGATCGCAGTGACGAGCCCACGGGCTCCGCCGGTAACCGGCTACGCCAGGGCGGGCCCGGATCAGGACCCGGAGGCCACGGGGACCAGGGGAACCCTGCCCTCCAGTGGGGCCCCAACCAGGGACCAGCCGACAAGGGCCCCCCCCGCCGCCGCAGGCAAGGGGGATCCGCAGCCTGCGGCAGCGGGGGGGATCCTCCTTTATAAATGGAGGATCCATTTATAAAGCCAACGTACGGACATTTTTTGAATTTTTACAGATGGTGTGAGTTTGTGGTCACCAGACAGAGGCCACTCGGGTGCCCTCTGCTGTTGTAGTCGACTATCAGCATGTGTCAATGGTTAAACCCTATTTATGAGACAACCCCACATTTTTATATTGTTTTTAATGGAAAAAAAACAAAACTTGTCCTATATTTGGGTCAATACAGTTATTAGTTTTGGTCTAAAGAGGAACGATCCAGAGTCAGCACACAGCTTCAGCTAATCCTACAAACTACTCATCAGGCCAGAAATCTAGGTGTAATAATGGACTCAGACCTGAACCTCCAGGGTCACATAAAGGCAATAAAAAGGTCAGCTTTCTATCAGCTGAGGAACATTTCTAGGATTAAAGGACTGATGTCACAGAAGGACCTTGAAAAACTCATTTTCATTTTTGTTTATTATTTTTCTATTTTAATCTTTCTATTTAAAAAAAAAAAATTATAATGTGGGAGTGCCCTGAAAAGAGTGAGGACACTGTGATAAAATCTGCTAACTAGAGTAACTAAGAGGTCAGCAGCCTCTTTGTGGAAGGAGTTCGTTAATCTAAAATGTTTCCTCTCCTGCAGGTATGATGGAAATCACAGCTCAATCCGGCCAGAGCATCACTCTCCCATGTAATGCTACCAGATACACACCCATCAAAACTTTGGAATGGAGCAGAGCTGACCAGAACAAGCATATCATCTTCTGTCCAAACCAAAAGTCAGATCCAGTTGTTTTAGAAAATTGCTATAAAGGCAGAGTGCTTTTGGGGGACAGAAAAGAAGGAAATGCTTCACTGACTTTGATCAATGTGAGAGCTGAGGATGCTGGAATATATGAGTGCTATGTCCAGAGAGGAACAAGCCGTACAAAGAGAGCAGTCGAACTGATCAGCACCATCAGGCTGGAGGTTAAAGGTGAGTCCAGCAGGCTTCTGGTTCTGGACGTGAAGGTGAAACATCTCAGATCAAATGTGGTTGGAAGCATCTGGTCTGAGATCAGTAGATAATGGTCCTTCTATCATCTTTTTTTACCTGATGGATGATTCTCACTTCTGGTTCTGTTCTGCAGGGAATACGGGTGGAGTGGAGCACATTGAAGCCAGCCGAGGACACATTATAACTGCTGTTCCTGTAATCTTTGTTGCTGTTGTGATAATAGCACTTATTGGCTGGAAGAAGACGGAGAATTTCAGATGTTCTCGTAAGGATGATGCAGAACAACCGCAAATGACATGAGTGAAAGTTGTTTTAGCCAAAGCAGAGCCTTATTCAATGCTGTCCTTAGTCAATAAGAACGTCCAGATATTTGAAACAGCAATAGGTAGTCTTTGCTCATTAACTGGAAAGATGGCAGAAATCAAAGAAATCAGTGATTTAATCTGTTGCACAACAAACGTCATTAGGCAAACTGAAAGACTGTGGCTAAACCCTGCACTAAACATATGTCCCCTCTGTGAATTGCCACCTTGTCGAGGTGGGGGGGCTTATTGTTTAAAATATCCTGGCGGGGGGAATCCTTTGATATACCTGTCCCAGGTGTTTAAGCAAACCAAGAGCAATTCCGTTTTCTTTTTCACACGTGTTAATGCAGCGTTGGTACCACATGCAATCAAATTATGTGAAATTGTAACTAGAAAAATGAATAATGTCTCTCTAATGGAGTTCTTGTTGCTACTAATGATGGTCATCATCTGCTCTGATGCTTTGTTATTCTACTTCATTATTATGGATACTGGATTATATGTCCCATGTAAAAAAACGAATATGCGTTTGTGAACTTTTACTTTACCTATAATTACTTCAAGCAAACATGTTTTCTCCAGAGCTTGGAAATTGATGTGCAGAACATGTAAATATTGGTTATTTAGACTATGCAAAATGTGGTGTAGGCTAAACATGCAGGCAGTATATTTTAATATTCAATTCTAGTTTTCTTTTTCAGTAAGGATGATGCAGAACAACCGCAAATGACGAGTGAAAGTTTTTTTAGCCAAAGCAGAGCCTTATTCAATGCTGTCCTTAGTCAATAAGAAGGTCCAGATATTTGAAACAGCAATAGGTAGTCTGTGCTCATTAACTGGAAAGATGGCAGAAATCAAAGAAATCAGTGATTTAATCTGTTGCACAACAAACGTCATTAGGCAAACTGAAAGACTGTGGCTAAACCCTGCACTAAACATATGTCCCCTCTGTGAATTGCCACCTTGTCGAGTTAAAGGCAGTCTTAAGAAAACAATTGTTATGTGGCTTTAAAACATTCATAGGAAAGTTGGTGTAATAAGGAAAAAAGGACATAACAGAAATAAGTAAATAATTATATCTAAATTGGGATTAAATAAAACTTCATTAAACATGAACATGTTACCAAAACTGTTGAACATGTTATGTCACTTTTGCCTGTAGTACACTGTTGAGAGAAGGGAAGTGGTACCAAATTAAGATATCAAAGTAAAAAAAATAAAAAAATAATAATTTATATACATATATATACATGTATACATGTATATAGTAGGGCATTTTTAGTATGCACCTAACGTTGCTTGCCAACCACCATGAAACATAAGTTTACGTCTTATGATATTATTTTTGGAGTTTTTTTTTATAAGTTTTAATTGAAACTTTCTAACATTTAGTTAATGCATGACATGTGCAAATACAGCATAAAGCCAATTTCTGCTTTTTCCCCCTTTGTAAGGAGAGGCATGAAGGTTAAGAACGGTTTTTACAGGGCTTATAACAGATGAATTAGTTGGGTTTTTTTTGTTTTTTTTTTAAATTAATTTGAAGATAAAACAACTTCTTTTGCGACTAGGGGAAGTCAGTGCCATCTCTCTATATGGTGCTGGGTGAAATGAACTGAGAGAGGTTAATGACCTGTGATCATGCGGTCTCCACTTGTATGGCACAGTATTGGGGCCAAAATTAAGACTACTTCCCACCCATAGAAGCTAATATCAGTTCAGAAGCTAGTAACTCATCTGACTATTGATGGACCAGCATCAGTAACTGATACTGTTATTGTGTGTTTTTTTTGTTGTTGTTTTTTTTCAATTCAGTTTCTTTTTAACACATGTTAGTGCTGTGTGGGCACCACAGGCAAATAAAAAATGTAAAATTGTAATTAGAAAAATGAATAATGTCTCTCTAACATAGTTCTTGTTGCTACTAATGATGGCGTGTATCTGCTCTGATGCTCTGTCTTCATATTCGTCTGTTTGCTGTTATTCTACATCATTATTACAAATACTTACTGAATTATATTGGACTATACCTACCTGACAGATGATTCTCACTTCTGGTTCTGTTATTCAGAGAACCAGGGTGGAGTGGACCACAATGAAACCATCCAAGGTCATGTTATAGCTACATAAAAAACCAACTTGACTAACCTACATTACATGCATTTATACAATGTATAATGAAATGTATGCAACTAATTTGAATAATTCCATATTTTAACTGTATACACATGCACACAACATACCAGTGGACATTGCAGGAGGAGGAGTCACTCACCAGGGGTTATTTGCAACCATGGCTTAGGCGGTAGGCTATTTGTTTCTCCCATAACCATTGGGTTGCTAGTTAAAACCCCTGTTCTTATCTGTGTCATTTGTTGTGTCCTTGGGCAAAACACCTCTCCTGCTTTACCTGCTGATGATGTTTGGCAGTGCAGATAGCATGGGAAATTCAGTTTTGTCAATTTACCCCAGGCTACAATGCTGTATACAGCCAAAGGTGTGTGAATTACTTAGTGTGCTATGAAACCTTTTACATTCTTCTGAAGACAAATGTGCTTTGAGAATGCAGGCCATAAGGGTTAGTGTTAAACAGGTCAATTTAGACGTTAAATAACGTACAGCATTTGGTTAGTGAAGCAATGTATAACAGCTCAGAGAAATTAGAATATGCTAGTTTAGTGAAATAAACTGTTTATGTTAACTGTATATATTAGCTAAGTTGGCTTCAGTTAAAGGCTTTGATTTTATTTAATTCACGCATTTTAAAGGAAAAGTTGGGTATTTTACACTTAAAGCCCCATTTTCAGACTTTTATGATGAAATAGAATGGTTGTGATAGAAATTTGGACAAATGCTGCTGCCTTGATAAATTGAAGTTTTTTTTTGTTTTTGTTTCCGCCCATGGAGTGATATCAATTCCGCAAAGTCATTCTAATACAAGTCAATGGAGTTTTTATAAAAACTATGATAAAACCTGTTAGAAAGCATCTTTTTGTGTGACCATATTAGTGAACACCCCCGACCACTCAAGATATGATGAACTTATTTAATAAGTTGCCTCTATAAACCACCTAAATTAATTTTACATTTAACAAACACAACGTGCAATAACAAATGTCAATTACAGTAAACTTTGATCTGATTTTATTATCTGTATATCTCTAAACACAGTAAGTCTTTTTTTATTCAGTAAGACAACAGACTAAAGGGTATTTAACTTTATTTTGAATAATATGAGATTCCAATGTGACTTTATAGATTGCATTTTTTTAATAAACAGATTATTTGTATGGTTGTTGATTTGTGTTGTTTTCCCATGATGAGATGCACAGAAACTAATCAGTATTTGATATAATACATCAGCTTTATTAACATTTGTCATTGTTGTGATTAATTCTTGCCCCTTACTGAATAAAGTTTCTATTGGACTTTAAAACCAGCATGTCTGGAGGTTCAGACGGTTTGTCAAAAAGTTAACATAGTTCAATTTGTTTACTGGAGGGAAGAAAAGATTCGAAACAAAACATGATCCTCTTCATGAAAAAAGAGAAAGTGACTGCAGCCAGATTAATAAAGGAAGTGAGTACTTTCATCCAAAAGTTCAGCCTGCATGTTAGACCCAATACCAACCAAGTTATTTAAGGAAGTGTTCCCTCTGGTTACTGGCCATATCCTAGACATCATGAATCGATAAATGGATATGTGCCACAGGAATTTAAAGGAGATATATCATGCTTTTAAATCCTTCATTTTCACATGTAAATCATTCACTTGTGGTCAATGTAAAGTAGAACCACAGTGGTTTGGAGTGAATTCCATGTTATTGTAGCCCCACAGACCCTCCTTATACCGTTCTGAGGAGCATCTTTAGAGCAACTCATTTTCGTGCAGTCCCTTTAAATGTAAGCGAAACATTTCATGCCCCGCCCCCTCCAGGTTATAGAGCGTTCCGCTCCACCCCGTTCGGACATCTTTGTAGTCTGATAGCAGCGATACGATTACTACCGGCAGATAAACTTTTTATTGCGAAGCGATCGTTGCTAAATTCCTGTACATCATGTGTACACCATGACAAAAACCGGTAAAAAAAGCCCAATCGTTTTATTCAAAGCATGCAGTACAGTTATATCCTCAGCTAAAAGCTAGCACACATCGCTAACAGAAGCAGAATGTACAATGCTACAACTATCAAAACAATCCCCCGTACGACATATCAACGCAAAACATTAATGTCTAAAATAAAGTTTACTGTCATTTGAGTGTTATTTGAACCTTACCGCTTTGCTTTGTCTGTCGTTTCCGTGGAGAGAAGGAACTGACCCCTCAATCAGACGAAGTCTTTTTGGCAAATCCCTCCTGATACAGACCGAGGTTGCTGAAGCACTGCTCCTCGAAGTGCTTCACGCAAACGAGGAGAACTTTCCCCACGGATGTCGGTATATTTCTACTAAAAATAAAATTTAACCAGGCACTTCTCAGAGGGACATGACTGACCTTGGACTACAAAATCGCTGTGGGGGAGAAAAAATGGCGGCTTCACGAAATTGGTTACCCGGAAGTCCATTACCTTATTTGGCAGTTCAACAACAAATGCTGTGACGTAATAGACGAGAAAACGTAATAGCGAATAGAGAAAACTAAACAGACTGAAAAATATGACCAAAAAAGAATGTAAAGATATAAACACAGCACCAGAAGAGAATAAATGTAAGTTGTCTGCACTCCTAAACACCCAAAATAGACATTTACATGCATTTAAGGGCTAAAAAAGTGCTTTTTACCATCTGAAAAACATTTCTAAGATCAGAGGAATAGTGTGGAAACCAGACTTAGAGAGACTTATCCGTGCATTTGTCTCCAGCAGGTTAGACTACTGTAACGACCTGCTCACTGGCCTCTCTAAACGAGCTGTTAGACAGCTGCAGTACATCCAGAACGCTGCTGCTGGAGTCCTGACAAGAACCAGGAAATACGACCATATTAGTCCAGTGCTCCGGTATCTGCATTGGCTTCCTGTCACTCAGAGAAGAGAATTTAAAACAGCTCTGCTTGTGTACAAGTCTTTTCATGGTTTGGCACCAAAGTACATCTCTGACATGTTAGAGACATATGAACCATCTCGGGCCCTGAGAACTTCAGGGAGGGGTCTCCTGGTGGTTCCCAGAGTCAACAATAAACACGGTGAGGCTGCATTTCAGTTTCAGGCAGCTAAAATATGGAACAGTCTTCATGAGGATGTGAGACAAGCCTCAACTCTAACAATGTTTAAATCCAGGCTGAAAACATTTATTTTTACCCGTGCATATGACAATTGAGCCCTGGATCCAGAACCATATTATGAGAGGGGCATGTGATGATTGGTAGGGGGAGCTTTGGTTGATTGGATTGTCCGACTGATCTGCACATACATATGCTTACTGTACTTAATCTATATGGTGTACTATTACTGGGACAAGCACACATTTCAGTACACTGTGTGCCAGCCAAACTTAGTCCAGCCCATAACATGGTCTGGAAGTTCGGTCTGGCATTCCTCCGTTGAGAAGCAATTATGACCGAACAAGATCTGTTCATACCAATCAAATCGGTCTTATGATGATTGTCAGGTGAACAACAGTAACATAATCAACCACGTCACCAAAGAGTGCCTGGGTTTTAATTTTTTACAACGATGGCTGCCGCTGGAGAACTGAGATGTGTAGATTCTGCCATCAAGTCTGTTCTAGAAGATATCGACAGCGCATTCATTTTAAAAGAGGAATTTTAAAGAGGAACAGATAACGTCCGTTGCTCTGCAGAGCAACGTCACACACTTCCGTAGCTCTGATTGGTTATAAGTTTATCCAATTGAGTGCAGAGGCATTTTTTTTTACCTTGTTCAGTTAAAACATGCCCCATAATCACAGCCCAATGGAGCAGTATCAGACTCACATTCTGTTTAGAATTGAGTATGGCTACGTCAAGCTAACATTTTAGTTCATATGCATGTAAAAAACAATTGTACAACCAATACAATCACAATATCACACCAAAGATTATTACAACTCTGACAGCCAATGGGGGGCAAGGAGGTATGGACAGGGGGGACATTGCCCCCCTAATTAACCCCCTGCCGCTGGGCCTGGTTTACTGCCTGAATGTTTCTGGAGCGCTAACCGCTATTAGGCTAACACATAGGGACGCATGCCACCATCTGTTATCGGGGAGTCGAACGTACTTCATTCAATAATTCGATTTACTGAGTGACGTGTAAACGGGGACCCGGCTCTCAACACGGGGAAGCCCTTAGTCCAATTACTCTAAAAAACAATTTAGATGTGTATGTAAACCAACTGACCGATGTTCTCCACAGGAAGGGTCAGAATTGCTGAGTAAACAACCCCTGCTTCCAAATACCCCTACTACGCCTACTATGTAGCAGGCGAAAAGCAGTAAGCGAGCAATGTAGTAGATCTGAATCTCTAGTATGGATTGGTGTAGCAGGCATAAGGTTCCTTGATGTGTACTACCACCACAGTAAAATCCGCTGTATGCTATGCTATCCCAAAATGCAGTGGAAGCCCAAAAATCGTAGAAGAAGAGTGCAGTTGGCTACTGAGGACGGGACCACAGGCGACAAAACGTAAAGTAAACGTCCCGGTAAAATGGTGGGAGCAGTACGTCTGATTTCATGCCTACTAATCGCTTGTTTGTTACGTAGTATACACCGCATTAATGGGTAAGTATTAGCTACTACATAGCATGTGGTAAATACTAAGGATTCAGATGCAGGGTTGGATTTTCTGCAATTAAGGAAGCGCTTCTTGTTATGTCTTCATGTTATTATAGTTGGTGTCCACCAGGGGGCCCGCATGTTTCCAGTGGTTCTGTGGCCTGCGGAGACTTCCGTAGAAGGAATGTATATGGCTGTTACCCTGCATTACGCCTACTAAAGAAAGGAATGTCAGTCTGGTGTCGTGAGTCTTATTTATATTATTAAGGGTCTTTACGATAACATAGAGTTGGCTTCATAACACTTCTAAAGACCTTCATTTGTTCTTTGGTGGAATCAGCTATTTTCTCTGGTATAGTATGTCAGAGCAGAAGCTTATCTATTGATGAGAGGAAGTAATTTGACAACATCAAGAAAGCCAACTCTGTGCTAGGCCCTCGATCTAGTCCAGGTGGTGGGAGACAGAAAAAATTGTTCAAAATAACAGGATTGTTAGGACTGTATCTCGTACTTCCTGGTTTGTGTAGTAACTAGGTAACAAAAGCTCCCCTAGTGTCCTACAGCACTTTTGTTATGACGTTTGCCCGTATTTTGAGATTTGCATGTATTTTGGACTTTTCGTGTGTTTTGGGACTCGCATGTGTTTTTGGACGTGCATGTGTTTTTTTGTTTGCATGTGCTTGGGATTTGCAAGTTTTGGGATTTGAATGTTTCTAACTATTTTAATTTTTTTATATTTTGCATGTATTTTTAGATAGTGAGGCAGCATCAAAAATGGTTGAACCTAATATATGCTTAAACTGCTTTAATGCAGCAGAACTTTCAGATCTACTAAAATTATTAGCTTCATCAAAACCTTCAACTTGCATGTTAGACCCAGTCCCAACGAAACCTTTAAAAGAGGTTTTCCCTCTGATCGCTGCTCCAATTTTAGATATAATTAATCTATCCATAATCAATGGATATGTACAACAGGAGTTTAAGATAGCTGTAATTAAACCTCTACTTAAGAAACCATCTCTTGATCAAAATGACTTAATTAACTATAGACCGATATCTAATCTTCCCTTCTTATATACAATTCTTGAGAAAATAGTTGCTCATGAGATGAGTGAGCATTTAAACAATGATGAGCTGTTTGAGAAGTTTCAGTCAGGCTTTAGAGCTCATCATTAAGGCAATAACAAGGTGAGCTTTCTATCACCTGAGGAACATTTCTAGGATTAAAGGACTGATGTCACAGAAGGACCATGAAAAACTGATCCATGCGTTTATCTTTAGTCGGATCGATTACTGCAACAGTATCTTCACAGGTCTACCTAAAAAGTCAATCAGACAGCTACAGCTGATCCAGAACGCTGCTGCTCGTGTTCTCACTAGAACAAGGAAAGTAGAACACATCACCCCAGTTCTAAAGTCCTTACACTGGTTCCCTGTAGCTCAGAGAATAGACTTTAAAATACTCCTTACTACTTGTTTATAAATCATTGAACGGTTTAGCACATTTAAGATATGCTGTCACTATATCAACCCAGCAGACCATTCAGGTCCTCCAACTCTAGCCTACTAATCGTCCCTAGAATCAGAACTAAACAGGGAGAGGCAGCTTTTAGCTTCTATGCTCCACAAATGTGGAATAAACTTCCAGACGAAGGGAAAAACGCTGAATCGCTAGGCTCTTTTAAATCAAAGATAAAAACTCTACTATTCAGAGCTGCATTTGAATCTTAAATTGAGCTTTCTGATCACTTTTTGTTTTGTTTACCTGATTGTGTTATATCTGTTTTAATTGTATAAATTTGTTCCTTAATTTTTTTTTTATTGTTGGTCAATTGGATTGCATTGGTTTTGTCTATTAAGGCCACTGTATTAACCACATTCCCTCCTACATAAAAAAAACAAATTCAAAACAGAACAAAGTTTTGTTACAGTTGTTCTTTTTCAAGATCTAAACTCCTGTAGATTCATTACAGAATATGTGACACACAAAATGTGTAGTCACATTGTTTTTTTGTTTTTTTTAATAATTCTAAAGTTTCATTTATTGATTATTGATGTTATGTGCAATGATGGAAAACAGCGAACGCAAGAAGCAGCATCCATCTTCTGAACCGCTTAATCCTCAAGGGGTCGCGGGGGGGCTGGTGCCTATCTCCAGCTGTCAACGGGTGAGACGGGCGTACACCCTGGACAGGTCGCCAGTCCATCACAGGGCCACATAGAGACAGACAGGACAAACAACCATGCACACCTGACAATTCGGAATGATCAATTAACCTGACAGTCATGTTTTTGGACTGTGGGAGGAAGTCGGAGTACCCGGAGGGAACCCACGCATGCACGGGGAGAACAAACTCCATGCAGAAAGACCCTGGGATACTAACCCACAACCTTCTTGCACTGCACCACCGTGCAGCCCGCAAGAATCCGCATTAGCAAGCAAATAGACAGACGACTAAAATAAAATCATACAGAGGGTGAAATACTTCAGGCAGTCCTGCGCATCATCAAGCCTGGTATCTTCAAAGAAATGCTCACAAGTAAGGATCAAGTATCCATCAGAGAGCTGAAGAGCTTCTTGCAGTCCCATCTCGGAGAGAAGAGCACATCCGAACTGTTCCAAGGACTCATAAGATCAAAGCAGAATGAAGGTGAGACTCCACAACAGTTTTTATACTGAATGATGGGGCTCAAGCAAAAGCTAATGTTCACATCAAAACAGTCAGATGATATCAGTTATGAAGCACAAACTGTGCTTTAGGCTTTATGTCATTCAAGAGACTTAATGTCAGTCATCTCAAGGCTGCTCAAAGATGCCATGCAGATTTAAGCTGAACAACCTGAAACAGTTGTGAACTTTATCCAAACCCAGGAACCCAGATTCGTAACAGGTTCCAGTTAAAGTGGCCTGACAAGGCGCTGTTATTCAGTCTGGACAAGGCACCCACCTGAGATGTCCCCTGCCCACAGGTTTCCCCACGCCTGCGGCCCTGTTTGAAGTCAGTGAAACTGATGTTAAGCTGCAGGGATTCGACATTGGCCATGGACTAGTTAAAGTTCATGAAGACTAGCGACCATATGTTGTGATCCCCATAGGTAATCACACAGAGAGTGACATTAGTTTAGATCATTCCACGCTGTTAGGGAGTATTCAGTCTGTCGACAAAATAATAGAAACAGCCACTCCCACAGTAAAATGACCCTAGGGCATCGACGCTACTGTAACACAATAGCCAGCCAGTGAGTTCACATCCCCTTTGTGGCACCCACCTGTTGATGTGACTCATTTAAGTGAAGATCAACAAGCTGTAGTCAAACAAATGCTAATGAGGAGTCAAATGCTTTTTCCCGTGATGAGGACGACATCGGATGTATCCCTAGCCTCCAGATGAACATTACACTAAAAGATGACATACCAGTACAACGAACATACTCTGCTATTCCCAAACCACTCTACAGGGAAGGAAAACGTATATCCAAGACCTTCTTGCAAAGCAGTGGATAGTTAAGTCCCGGTCCCCATATGCGGCTCCTGTGGTCTGTGTGCAAAAGAAAGATAGCATGCTTCACCTTTGCATAGATTATAGGCTCCTGAATCAGAAAACCGTGCCAGACAGACATCCGCTGTCCCGCATTTAAGATCTTATTGATAACGTGGGGGGATACAGCTGGTTTTCCATCTTAGATCAGGGGACAGCCTATCATCAAGGCTACGTGGCCGAGGGGTAACGCCACATGACGGCATTCATCACACCATGGGGATTATATGAGCGGGTGCGCATCCCCTTTGGGCTTTCCAATGCACAAGCCTCTTTTCAGAGAAGCATGGAGGAGACACTGGGCTCCCTGAGGAATGAGTGTTGCATCCCTTATTTGGATGACATCCTTTGTTATGCAAAAAGATTTGAGGAACATGTGGAGGGACTCAGGCGTCTCCTACGAACACTCCAAGAACACGTAGTGATGCTCAGGTCAACTAAGTACGAAAGAAAGATGGCACGCTTCGCCTTTGCATTGATTATTGGCTCCTGAATCAGAAAATCGTGCCAGACAGACATCCGCTGCCCCGCATTCAAGATCTTATTGATACCCCGGGGGGATACAGCTGGTTTTCCATCTTAAATCAGGGGACGGCCTATCATCAAGGCTACGTGGCCAAGGGGTAACGCCACATGACAGCATTCATCACGCCATGGGGATTATATGAGTGGGTGCGCTCAAATGAGCCATTTGGGCTTTCCAATGCACCAGCCTCTTTTCAGAGAAGCATGGAGGAGATACTGGGCTCCCTGAGGAATGAGTGTTGCATCCCTTATTTGGATGACATCCTCTGTTATGCAAAAACTTTTGAGAAACATGTGGAGGGACTCAGGCGTGTCCTACGAGCACTCCAAGGACACAGTGTGAAGCTCAGGCCAACTAAATGCGAGTTCTTTAAAAAAGAGGCTCGCTACGTTGGATGTCTCGTGACAGCAGAGGGAGTTTGTGTTGACTCCAAAGATATTGAAGCATTCCAAGCCCTGAAAGAAAAGACCCCGAGCATGGTTGGAGAGGTTCGTAAACTGCTTGGTTTTCTTGGCTACTACCGTGCATACATTCAGGATTTTTCGAAGATTGCCAAACCAATGTATGAACTGTTAGTAGCCAAGAACACCTGTGGTGCCAGTTTGTCCCACCAGCCAAAGAAAACAACGAAATCCCAAGGTATTCAGGTGCCATCTAAAACTCCAGTACAGTGGACAGATGAACACCAGAGGGCGCTGCATCAGCTCATCGCAGTCCTGTCAAGTCCACCAGTGCTCACCTATCCAGATTTCTGTCTTCCTTTCGTCCTCCACACTGACGCCTCAGAGCAGGGGCTCGGCACCGTCCTGTACCAACGTCAAGACGGAAAGCTGAAGGTTATTGCATATGGGTCCAGAACACTGACACCAACTGAGCGTCGTTACCACCTCCACTCAGTAAGCCTATGAATATTCTCGTTCATGGTTATCTCAAGGAAATTTCAATCGAACGCAACTGCTCGCCGAACTGATGAAGCCTCTTGGATAAGAGGTGAAACGTCTTCCAAGACAAATTACTAAGTCCAGTTGCGTTCGATTGAAATTTCCTTGAGATACACCTCCACTCAGGTAAACTAAAGTTTTTGGCTTTAAAATGAGCCATTTGTGAGAAATTTAGAGACTATCTCTATTATGCACCGCACTTTACAGTTTACATGGATAATAATCCGTTAATTTATGCAATGAGTACAGCAAAGCTTAATTCTGCAGGCCATCGCTGGGTTGGTGAGCTTGCCGATTTCAGATTTCAGGTCAAGTATAGGCAGGGCAAAGTTAATGTGGACGCAGACACCCTCTTATAGGCCAAATTGTAAGGCGTAAAGAGACCATCAAAATACTGACCAATAACATTAGGAACACAGTTACTGGCCAGGCCCGAAATATGCTTTATGAGTGTGACAGATAAGGGACCATTTTTATTGGCCACGCATGAAAAGAGATGTGGAGACTTATGTGACAACACGATGCCCGTGCATTAAGAGTAAAAAGCCTGTTCTCCACACTAGAGAACCCATGGCAAGCATCACAACCAGCCAGCCCCTTGAACTAGTATCCGTTGACTATTTACACCTGGAAACTAGTAAAGGTGGTTACCAGTATATTCTGGTCGTTGTTGACCATTTTACTAGATATGCTCAGGGCTATGCCACTGGGAACAAATCTGGCAAGACAGCTGCAGAGACACTGTGTGAAGATGTTATTCCTAAATTTGGCTATCCCCACAAGCTTCACCATGACCAGGGAAGAGAATTCGAAATTGACCTCTTCAAAACCCTGCAGCAGTTGTGTAAAGTTTGACATTCACGTACATCTCCCTATCACCCTCAAGGTAACCCAGCAGAGAGGTTTAATCGCACGCTTCTCCAGATGCAGAGGACCCTGGGAAAAAAGGAAATGGAGAGATGGAAAGACCACTTGGTACATGCACTCCACGCCTACAACTGCACCAGCAACGAGGCCACAGGTATGTCTCCATTTTATCTGATGTTTGTCAGACATCCTAGACTACCTGTGGACCTAGTGTTTGATCACAACCTGGAAGAAGGATCCAGCTCCCCCCATGTTTATGCGGAGAAATAGGCCGCAAGGATGAGGGAAGCATACAGGATCGTCACAGAGAATAGCCATCAGTCATGTTTAAAGGGGAAGAGGTCATATGACAAACACATCAGAGGAACGTTCCTTAAGCCAGGTGACCGCGTGTTGGTTCACAACCTGGGAGAGAGAGGAGGACCAGGCAAATTACGATCATATTGGGAGAACACCATCTATGTTGTGAAGGAGAGGATTAAAGATGTCCCAGTTTACAAAGTGACACCTGAAAATGGAAGTAACAAAGTCAGAACACTCCATCGTAACCTCCTCCTTTTGGCCAATGACTTGCCAGTGGAGCCACCTCCTCACGTTTCACCTGTGGAAAATGGACAGCCACGTCAAACAAGAGTTCAAAGACAAATAAGACAATATCAGAGACTGAGGGACACAAAAAGCAACTCCTCCTCGGATTCAGAAGATGAACCAGCCCAACACTGGCTGAGGATTCCACAGCGCGTCACAAGATCACCACCTAGTGGGTTTCAGAGGGAATATGCAACAGCCCAAGTGGAGCCCACTAAGCCCAGCCCTGTAAGACATAAAACAGACACCCAGAGAGCAAAGCAGGACAACTCAAGAAGACATGCTCCCTGTGATTTAGGTTATTGTAGTAAATGTACGTAGCCATTTTCTATGATGGGAGCGTGTTACGCACACAAAATGTGTAGTCACATTGGTTTGTATTTTTTTTTATAATTCTAAAGTTTCATTTACATTTTAAGTATCATTTAATTAAAAGGGGAAAAAGTAATTCCAGTCGGGATTCATTATTTATGCTCCCTTGAGTTGACACATATATTAATGTGTAAAGGTGGAGTGTGCCACCAGGGGGCAGTGTTGAGAGACACCCGCCTAGGGATCTTCTTCTGACCCTGCCACGGCTTCTCCCACATTACGGAGCGAGGCTGCATCAGCTCAGAGCTCACTGTCTCCTGGTTCATTCTTTCTCCTGTTATTCAGGTAAATACTGTGTAAAACAGACATTAACTCGCATGTAAATGTACTGGTTATTGTTCCGGTTCGGTATAGCCGACGTTCGGGTATTTTTATTAACTTTACACTGAGTAATGAACAGCTAGTTCAGGCTGCGCTCGTTTGTAGGACAGAAACAAAGCTGCATAATGGCGGCTCTCCACCGTCACTTTAACTAAGATAGAAATGCCAGTGATAGATCCCGGACACATATAAAGTTAGAAATAATATTGTTTTAATACAGAGGAATGTGTTGTAACATTACTGAGAGTTATATTTAGGTTTTATGTGTATAAATAAGGTTCGGTTTTCATGAAAAATATTGGAAAAAAAACAATATTTGATTAGCAGGCCAAGCAATAATAAATTAGAGATCATTTTTATTTCGATAGTCAAGCGTTACAAAATATGCTTGCTTGTAATGTGGAAAGCCACAGGTGTAGGTACAGGTAGAAACCTTATTTTCTGGTCATAAGTATGTGTTAAAGGTGAACGCCATTCATTTTAATATGGACCAGATGATTACTATGTATTTTTGGTTTTAACATAAAACAAAGTACTGAATAGGAATTGAAATATGAATCTATTTTTTTGTGGATATACTGTTTTGTAATTAAACATTACGGAGCGAGGCTGCATCAGCTCAGAGCTCACTGTCTCCTGGATTGTTCTTTCTCCTGTTATTCAGTTTCAGAGGAATTCTTCGGGTGCGGGTCTGCTCTCCCTAGACCGGACCCGTAACAAATACGTAAGAGCATTAAAGTGCAACACAATGGATTGCAGTAAAGAGCAGTGAGCGCTGTCGTCTTTAAGCAGACAGGACAAAACTTGATAATCAATAGTTCCCCTGTGTGTGTAGTGTAGGCTGTTGGTTGCGATTAAAAGGGAAGTTTTTGGTAAACATTGTTAAAATATTTTATCGAAGTAAAGCAAGATGACAGGTTTAATGTAAGATGTTATCTTAGTCATCCTGAAAATTCTGAACCAAAGTATGTTAACTGTATGATTAGTTATTCTTTTTTCCCTGCCTGCAGAGCATTGGTTGCCAAAAACATTCTCCAGTGTAGTCTATCTTATTAAAGTGTGTGTTTCAGGACAAGGGGTGTTCCGTGTAATAAATAGCTGCTATATACTCCCACCTGATGAAATATTTTATGTTAAAACCCTGATTTTTGACTTTAAGGAGTTAGAATATCTGACTCCTGAAAGTCAATAAACTTGTAATATTTTTTGTAAGTTTGTTTCGTTTTTTACAGCTACAGCGTTGTTTGCAGAATGAGATGGAAGGAGCAGATAAAGCAAGGCAGGCTACAGTTAAGATCGGTTTCATTTCTCAGAAACGACGTGTGTTCTCTGTAAAAGCTGTTCGTGAGAACAGGATGTTTAGAGTTGATGAGCTATAACTCACCCCGCCCTCTTGGCTCACTTTTTTGCTGAAAATTTACCAGATCTCATCCTGAGCACATGCTTTGAGTATAACCATAAAAAAAAAAAAAAGAACTAGACTCCTTCAGTTCGTGTTTTTTTCTCCTGTTTCTACAGTAGAATATTAAATGCATCTCTTTTCTTTACTATTTAAAACTAAAACCTGTGTTGCTCTAATGGGTCAGAACTGAAACAGCATAGGGAACTTTATACTGACACGGTGGTTCTTCTTTCTCTTTAGTGTGAATCAATAACAGCTTTCCACCACAAACCACAGCTGTTCCTTTTTTTATCTCTAACATTAACCTGTCTGAAATGAAGCAGTGTCATCATGGTTTATTTGCTCAGAGTGAGAAGACATTATCTCCCCTCCAACTTTCTGGATCAGAATTGGTTTTCACTATTCATAAATGAGAGAGCTATGTATGTCTGAATGACAATAAATGGGTGAATGTGTTGGTTGTTCTCATTTTCAACAGAACCCAAAGCCTGACCCTTTTAATAAAAAAATATTGTGCGTATATAGTGATCACATTGTGAAGACCCAATAATACACCAGAAATAGGGAAATAACCCTGACTCAAATATAAGTGCTATATTATCCTTTTCCTATATTAAAGGTCTGAATCATTGCTGAGAACAATTTGACTCAAGCACCAAGTATGGAAACAAATTGAATATCGCACTGAGTGTTTGTGCTCTCTGTGGTGCCTGCCGTAATCTGATTCCCCTGCTTTGCGTTTCAAATGTCAACAGGAAACTGGGCAGGGTGTTTCCATGGTGCTGTTTGTCTTCTGTTTTCAGTGTGCCAAGTTAAACAAAGAACAAGTCAAACATGCCAAATCAACATGCTTTCGTGCCTTACAGCAAATACATGACATATTGAAGGTCAGTCAGATCAAAAACTATTTCATCTGCTTTTGTATCTGACCAGATCAGCTCGTCCCTGTAACATAAAAGCAGAGCGTTCAAGGCAGAGTAACCTGGCAGGTTGCCAAAATGTCATACAGACTAACACAATACATACTCTCTCACCTAAACACGACCTAGAATGACCCTGAGCGGGATCATTTTGAATTGCTGGAGTAATTGGAGAGACAATATATCTGAATATTAATAATTCAGATAAACCATCCAAGATACTGATTAGTAGACTATTTTCAGAGTGACTAAAATGTTGAAAATGTTGCTGAGGAGATGACTTGTCTCCCCCTGCTGGATGTTTTTTCCACCATCTCAATAATCCTAAAGAGCTGAGAAGAGAACCAGATTATGTCAACATCAGGTAGAAACCAGAGAGGTTCTGGAAAAACATAATTATCCCAGCTAGAGGAGAGCAGGAATGATTAGAACCTTTGTGATGCATAACAGATTTTCTGAGACTGTTTCAGACACAGACTGGTGCTGTGTTACATCCTGCTGGGACGGAGCAACAAATGCACACTTCATGTTAAAGAAATCAAACAAACAAACAAATAGAACACTGAATCTGGGAAAGAATATTTGAATTTCCATGTTGGTTTGCATTGGTTATCATCTCCCTCCATCACAGGGAGGACAGGACTCTGCAGGATCACTGATCCACCTCAACACAGAGACAAACTACAGCATTTCATCCATTTCCACACAGCTTCATCAACACTAACTCCACACTCTCATCTTACCACTGATGGTCAGGTTGATGCTGCTGCTGCTGGATGCTCCATCTATGGACTCACACCAGTAGAACCCACTGTCCCAGTTAAACATGTAGGTAATGTTAAAGGTAAAACCAGCTGGTTTCCCCATCCATCTCCACAATGAGTCCTGGTTCTTCTGTAAACTCCACTGATCCTGATTCTATTGGTTTCCATGTTCCTCATAGCTTAAAGATATGCAGGGACACAAAGTTCCTCACAGATGAGTTGACATATTTAATTTATTAATGTTGTAAATATCCACAGTTATGTGCAGAAACAGTAGCACATCTGTTTTTTGTTTTGTTTGGTAAAACTAAAATATCAGCTGCAAAAAGCATAAACGGCCCCACTCCTAAGTAAAATTTAGTATGCCTATCTTCCCCAGAGGTACCCCTGATTCACACCGGGCACAGAACGGATGCGGCCTGGTGTCGGTATGGCTGCTGCTTAGACAAAAAATCACTGATTCCAATCACAGGTCGCGGTGCGATGCAGAGCTCCGTCAACGTTCTGGATCAAGTCTATATTTTCCCGGACGCTGGATACATGTTTTTAATGAAGTTAAAGAAACTGGATGAGCCAGACAAGGAAGTGAGATTTGAGCCAGCCAAGTAAAACTGGTACATTTTAAAATAAAACCAGTACGAGCAGATTAGTGTGGCTTTTCAGTCATGGCTTTTGTTTACAAGCACCTCTCTAGTTATATAGTTGTTATCGCACGAATACCTGGGATTTGGTTCTCTCGCTTGACTAAACATGCAGAGACGATACACACACAAACAGCAGCTGCTGTCAATTGTAGCCCATCTGTCAGCCGTACAGACACCTGGCTGCATCTTTTCTGTGCCTACTGTGAATCAGGGGTTAGATAAGTGAGAAAAAACAAACAAACACTTGTAACCAGCAGTCATTCTCTTGATCTGGCAGCAGTTGGTTTGCTTCAGTTTAGCATGAAAAATGGAATGGGAGCAAATAGCATGTTCTGTGCAAGAGTAATGAAAATTCCTCAATAATGATCCTAATTATTCCTGATGAACATATTGAGTGCAAATGAAAAGTAAGAAGTAGTACAAAAGAATAGAGGAGCCAATTTACATTTGGAACTACATCACGACAAATTCAGAAAACTTCGATTCCCCAGTTCGATTCAAGCCAGACTGAGGTGTCTACATTAAAAGACTGATTTCAGTCAGAGGTAACAATGAGGTAATAATTCTACTTTCTCTTGCTGCGTGTATATGTACAGAATGTCTACTTTTCCTTTCCCTGTATTCTTGATGCCCTCCTGTTAACCCATTGTAAGTTTGTCATCTTCTGACTCTTCATTAAAATCTCACTGCCACGTTTTGTTGCATTTGGATCCTCAATCCACCAAAACATGACGAGTTTAGGTTTTACCAAAGGTTTCTGTAAGATCAAATTCAGCAACAATGCAGCACTCTTATACCATGCTATATCCTTATTCTCAGACTAGGGAAATAAACAGGATGTAATGAGTCTAAGAAGTTTAGCAATAATTGTTTGTATAAATCTGATGTGGGCTTTTTGTTTTATGTTGATAAAGGTTTCTTATGGTAATGCGGATGCAATGTTTAATATTGATACTTGCAAACTGTGGACAATGGTGAAAATAATATTTATGTAATTACCTTATTTTAATTATTTATTTATTTCTCCCAATGTGTCCTGTCTCGCAGATTGCCTCTCAGAATTGGTGTCTGAGTACCAAGTAAAAGTCCGACAGATTTACTTTACCAAGCAGAGTATTACAGCTTTGCTCCACTTGATATATATATATATATATATATATATATATATATATATATATATATATATAATATATATTATATAATATATATAATATATATGGGTATATGAATACAATAATAATGTCACTGAAAAGCTCTTGGTACTAATTATCTATTTTGACAACCTCAGCCCAAAAATGTTTATGTAAACACTGATGTCCCCACACCCCTGTGTGTGTGTGAGCATGCTGCTGCATATAAAGTTTCCCCCTATGAGTGTTTGGCAGCTGGTGTGAGGAGCCGTCGATCTCTCTTACAGAAATTAACGTAGACATGAAGGAGGACAGGGACATGGACACCAAGAGGGCCCCAGAGCCTAGGGGCCCCAGGCGGACTAACACAGGGCTGACCGCACCTCCCAAGAGAGGAACAGAGGGAAGCCTCAGGGAACATCCAGCAGGTACACTGCAGGAGCCCAGGAGGCCGCAGGGGCAAGCCCATGGACTCTGCCAGCAACCGGCTACGCCAGGGTGGGCCCAGCCCAGGACCTGGAGATCCGGGATCAGGGGTGCCTCAACCCACAGCAGGGCCCAGACTAGGAATGAGCCTACAGGGGTTCCCTGTCGCTGCCACAAAACCCCATGATTATAATGATTTCAGTAATACAATTCCTTCAGTTTTTTCATGAAAAAGAGAATTGGCAAGTCTTTATATTATAATCATGTTTAGTTAACACTGTAAATGAAGTCATATGTGTTATTGTGTAGCACAGTGGTTAGTGCAGATGCTCAGTAAACTCTTTTCTAGCCCTTTTCTGAGTATGTGTCCTGCTTTTTATTTTTGAGCCTTATAGCAACCTGAATGTATTAGGTTGACCCAACATGCTTACATGTACTTAACTCAACAAAATTCTTTGATGCAAAATTGACCCAATTCAGTTGGGTGGAAATGATTTACATAATTTTATTATGTTCACACAACAAGTATGGGCGGTTGGCTTCCAGAGTGTGGGTTGCTCTGCTGTGGTTCCAGCTCTGCATTCTGAGAACATTTCGATTGCTTGTTAGAGATTTGGAGCAAAGCCTTCACACAACATTGTAAATTGTTGTCAGTTTTTAACTGATGCAAAGCACTGAAAGCTTAGTTATTTTACTGCCTGCAGGGTTCTGCAGAGAACAGGGTTTGTCTTTCATTATGGGATAAAGAGATCAGGCCTGAACAGCTCTGTAAACACAAGATGAAAAATATCCAGCCTATTCTTTCAGGGCTTAAGAGGGGTGGATGCCTCCGGCAATCACTGGGAAAGAGGCTGGCTGGGTACGTGTTAGTATAAAGCCAAGCCAACTTTATTTATATAGCACTTAAAAAACAGCCGAAACTGAACGAAGTGCTGTAAATTAAATACAACATAAAGAAGAGCTCCTTTACTTTTCGTTGCTATATAGTTCTTTCCTTGGTGCATACTGAGGATATTCTAAGATTTGGTAACACTATGTTGATCTATTCTGAGGATCTATCATCAATTTAGTCAGACTGCTCCTACTTTACTTCCTCCTTATCTGTTTACTGTGGAAAAAGTTTGATGGAACATACTTCACATTCTTCTTTCATTCTTAAGCTACAGAGTTTTCTTTTCTTTTTTCATTCCCAGACAATCTCCTGAAGACAAACTAGAACAAAGAAGGACATTCAAAATCACACTCAAACGTTTCAGATACTTTATCATTAGATTTCTTAATTATCAGATTTTCTTATTTATCCATTCTTATTTAGACAAATATTTTTGACAAACATTTCTATGAAATTGATCACCTATTTGATTCAATTTTTAGTAAATATTTAGCTTTTATAAGCTGTGATGGAGTAAATGTGCATACAGAGGAAGCTGTCTGTCTCCCCCTGTTGGTAGTGTACTTTCTGAAGGTTTGGCAGGAACAGGATGATAATGAAATGGTGTTAAATGGGTTCTTGGAAACACATTGGGGTGTTTATGTTTTGAGGATATATAGTCTTTATAATCAAAAAATATTTTAAAAATTTCTGTGTCCTACAATAAAACACAAAAGAGTCAAAATTGTTCAGTGAAAAATAATTTCATTGTAAAATGTTATGGAATTTTAAAAAAATGGGACTGATGTTTTTGTTCATATGGCTTTAAAAATGTGACACAGAAATCTCACATTAAACCATTTCACTTTGACATATTTCTCTGAATAGAATGGAACATCTCATGGCAGCTTCAACAATTTCAAATCTCTTTTATCTTCTGTTTCCTTTTTGATGTGCCCTGGGGCCTGTTTCACAAAGCAGGTTTAGTGAAAAACCTGAGTTAGTTAAGCATGCAATGAGAGGAACTTTGGTTTTTCAGTTTCATAAAGCCAATTCAGCATAACTCTGACTCAGTTACCCAGGCAACATAGTCTGTGAACCAAACCTGCTCACTGGCAGGTTTGCTTAAGAGGGGGGGGGGGGGGGTGGTGGGGGGGGGGGGGGGGGGGGGGGGGGGGTGGGGGGGGGGGGGGGGGGGGGGGGGGGGGGGGGGGGGGGGGTGGGGGGGGGGGGGGTGTGGGGGGGGGGGGGGGGGGGGGGGGGGGGGGGGGGGGGGGGGGGGGGGGGGGGTGGGGGGTGGGGGGGGGGGGGGGGGGGGGGGGGGGGGGGGGGGGGGGGGGGGGGGGGGGGGGGGGGGGGGGGGGGGGGGGGGGGGGGGGGGGGGGGGGGGGGGGGGTGGGGGGGGGGGGGGGGGGGGGGGGGGGGTGGGTATTACAAACTTTATTTATAAAGCGCTTTTCAAACAAAGAAAGTTACTCAAAGTGCTTTACAGATTTAAAATATCCCCACAAACCCCCCCCCCCTTCAAAAAATAAAATCATCAGTGCAAATACAACCCCCTCCCAACCCAACCCATCAGCCATACTCACTCACACACACACTTAGAAGCTACAAAAAGCGGGCTGAGTACAGATGAGCCAGGAAATGCCATCATGGAGCCATCTGCATCAGCAGCAGCAGATCAACATCAGCAGCCAAGGCTCCCACCCAGGGCGCCCAGAGGAGGGAGGGCTGGTACCCCCACCTCCACCCAAGCGCTACCTGGGGGGCACCCAGGCAGCCACAGCCGACCACCGCCCCCGATGCAGGGGGCTCCCCAGAGAGGAAACACTAGCAAGAAAGATTAAAATACATTAAAATATAAAGTTAATAAAATATAAAGTATATAAAGTATAAAACAATAAGTGTAAAACAAATAATAAAAATGCAAAGCAGATTAATAAATAAACAGTTAAAAGCTAAACTAAAAATTAAATCAGGTAAAACATGCTGAGCGGTTAAAAATATATTAATAAATAATAATTACTTAAAGGCTAAGCTAAAAAGGTGAGTCTTGAGCCTGCTATTAAAAACATTAACGTTCTCTGCGGCCCTGAGGTCCTCTGGCAGCCTGTTCCAGAGGTGAGGGCCATAATAATGGAAAGACGCCTCACCATGAGTCCGTGTCCTGACTTTGGGGATGACAAGGAGACGGCTGCCAGAGGAGCGCAGAGACCGCGAGGGTTCATACGGTAAAAGCATTTCTGACAGATAAGAAGGCCCAAGACCATTAAGACACTTAAAGACAATTAAAAGAACCTTAAAATCGATCCTAAAACATACGGGGAGCCAATGCAGTGATTCTAAGACCGGTGTAATGTGCTCCCGCCTCCTAGTCTTCATCAGGACACGAGCTGCTGAATTCTGTAGAAGCTGTAAACATTATGCTTCTTCCAGGCACACAGTACCATTCTATAGCACACTCCAATGAACATTTTACCCTAAATCATTCTTAAAATCCCAAATATATATAAAAATCCACTTTAAAGAAATCTGCCTTCTCATCACTTCCGTATTAAACACCTTGATATTCGTCTGAGGCTCTCTAAGCCCTCCTAGCCTTTATGAAACTCCCCCTGCAGAATGTCATACGGCAACTATTATCACTGCATGCTCGTGGAGTCAGACTCTGATAGTTTTCAGCGTGTTGCATTTTACATTTTAGTATTTAGAAAAAAATCACATTGGTGAACAATGTCAACACTGGAGATTGTAAGACCACACGCAAATGATGCGATATCCGACCCACCCTGAAAGTGGGATTTTGAAGAACCAGAGAGAATTTAGAGGTTTTTACAAGACATGTCAGCTTTATAATATTAATCCTCCTCAGTACCCTTTTATAAATATTAATCACCATGAAGCTACATTTCGCATTGCAACCATAAAAGCACATAAATATAAAGCAATGTTTTGAAGTCAAAGTTAGTAATGCTAAGCCACATTTCTTACCTGTACAGTCTCCGATGGAGTAGCTTCGCCTTTAGCGCATATCTGCTTATTAATCCATCATCAAAAAGGCTTTTGTTGAGAAAGCAATCCTCTGTAAAGTGATTTGCGCAAAGATAACAGATCTTCTTCGGTTTAGCATTGTTTCCAAAGATGAAGTCCAAACTCTTAGCCTTATAATTAGCCTAAGCTAACTGTAGCAGCTGCTACTCTACCAGAGCTGGGACAACATAAAGTGAGCTTTTATTAAGCTGTAAAACTGTTTAACTAGAAGTACAGCTCAAAGAATATTCTAAAAACACAGATTAGATAAATGATCCTTTCAATATAAAGCCTTTAGTGGTAAAACGCTGCATTAACTACTGATTACAGTGACTATAGAGCCCCGTTCTGGTGAAGCGATCTCTGGCTGTTACTGAAACTGACCAATCTTATGTAAACGTTCTCCGTTGACTGAGCTGGATAGTTAAAAAATGGGCCTCTACTCCGTGCGTCCCTGCATAGTTGACAGAGACCCCTTGCGTTGATGGATAATGGTGCTGCGTCAATCCGTCTGTCAAAACGGAGAAGCATAAACTGGGCTTAAGAGTTGCAGTAGAGGCTTTCAGAAGAGGACCTTCCAAAGAGTGACGGATCGATGGCCATGGGACACTGGACCTGATGCACTGATAAAAATATGGGGCTTGATCTACTTAAAAAAAATAGGGCAACTTTTTGCAACCTGAGAAGATGTAATGTAAAACAGACAACTGTAAACCTTGACAAGAGGGAACTCACTTAAAACCTCTAGCAATGTCTTTGTAGCTTTTATGCATGTAAACTGACCTTGAAATCATGGACTTTGGAGGACACCTATTGGTTGACATCCTCCAGCTCTAGGAAGATCTTCTGATAAACCTCAAAGGTGTATTTCAGTTTGTTAGGGTACCTTAGTTCCAAGGCATAGATGAGGCCCATCAGGTAGGTACAAGCATGTGCCACATCGGGGATACCAAAAAGGACCTCTGCTCCCTCAATGGCTAATCCATCTTGTTTGGGAAGATCTTCATCTATGGCTGATCACGAACATGTTGAGGACATGTCTAGTAAGGGCCTCTTGGACAGTTGCAGCATTGTCATCATCAAAAACCTGTAAAATATTCCAGAAAGAATAGAACCCTCTTGTATACCCCCCCCCCCCGAACACATGCTAACAATTGATCAATTGATATTAGATCATGCTTTACACTTACAACTGTTACATATTCAGCTGTTACTGTCATATTTTTGTCTTTATTCAGGAGCAGCACTGTGGCTACTTCTAGCCTACCACCACAACTGCCGGAAATAGGTTTTAATTTCATTTTATTTTCATAAAGTATCATCTGCCTGATCTTTATCTGCAAAGCTTGTTTAACCTACGGCCTAAAATGTTGAGCCGCAGCTCCAACGTAAACCAGGGCTGTTCTTTCACCTGTCCACTGTTTCAATTTGCATTTCCTTCGATAATTAGGTCATTAGCCCTATTAGTAGTAGCAGTAGCAGTAGCAGACCTGATAGTAGCGTACAGGCAAATCGTTTCATCAGTAGCAGCTGTGCTGGCAACAATGATGTAGCGTGTTATTTATCTATTTAGTGCACAACAAAGCTTTGAGTTGTGCACCCCCCGCTTATTATCTTCTCCCCGTGTCTGCATCAATCTCAAGATTGACCTCTAGCGCCGTTGACTAACGGAAAACTTTAAAACATGAGTATAGCTCTCTTACTCCCCACATGGGAGATCAGACTGATATGACTATCTACTGGTATCACAGATTTAAATTTAATGTAATTGAAAGCCATGTTAACTACATTTAAGACCAATTGGCTAAATTGTGCCATTCAATTTGATTTCAAAAGCTGTTTGATTCTATTTGAATACTTTTCTTTACCTTGTAGTCCTTGATTAGCTCCTCTGTCTTTTCACCAAGGTAGAGAATGACGCCTCTGATCACAGCTTCTCTTCTGGACTCAATGCTGTTGTCCTATAAAAAAAAAATGAGATCATGCTTAGGGTTGGGCACCAACAACATTTACCCACTTTCCCCACAACAATTGCAATTGTTTTTACATACCTTCATCCAGTGTGGTTGACACAATCAATCAACTGGTAAGGATACAATTACTTAGTAACTGACCACTAAAGAAAACAAAACATTGTAAATAATATATTCAACTCTGTTCAGTCAGACAACTCTGGATGTAATCATATTTAAGATCACAGATATTTGCAAAAATGAAGCAGAGCATAAATGATATTAGCATGTCTGAAGAAACTTTGGTATCAGGCTCTCCAGCTCCGCAGGCTTTGCATCATGAAGTAAGAGAATTTTCTCAACCCATAAACAAACACTTTATCTTTGGAAAAACGTGCTGTTCACTGGACAGAAAGGCCATGAAAAACTGTCATCTCAAAAGTAACTATTGTAAAAAGTACAAGCATAAGACAGCTAAGACCTTAGAAATTACTATACACAAGTGTCAGAATGAAGACATGCGTTACTGTGTCAGAATAAGTTCATCAGGAACACAGTGAAAATGTACATTGTTCATCTCTGCCTACAAAAATCTTTCTTTGTAGCCCAATGAATCTAAAAATTAGTAAAGTAATAATTTATCTCATGAGTAACTGTGCAAAGGTAAGTGGTGAAAAACTGAGCTATTTTACAGATATTTTAACACAGATATGCCCAGGTGGACCTTTCTCAAGTACTAATTATATTTCACCAATATCTAATAATGGCTATTCACTCCATCGAAATACAACCGTTTTTGGCTCATTTTGAAAATTCAAGCTGACCTCTTTACATTCTTATTCAAATAAGACTATACAACAGAAATGAAGTTGGACTCCAAATGCAGCGGATTTCTAATACAACAATATGCATAGATATTTGAAATATGTATTACAATATAAACCTAGTAAACATCCAAGTTTAACACAGACTAAATTGGCAATATAGGAGCATATGTAGTTATGTGTGTGGTGCCAAACTAACGCTGTGTCCACACTGAACGCCATAGGAGCGACTAGAAAGCGCGACACACGCCTAGCTGTTCGCGTGCACATTCGCACCTTGAAGCGTGTACAACGCGAACTGGTCGCGCTTCAAATATGGTATTTTCACACGTTAACTGGCCTTCAGCGGAGCTGGGGCCAGAGTGCATCTGCTGGTGGATTATGGACCGAGCTGATGGAGGACAGAGTGGATTACGTGTTCGGCCTGGCCTCCGGTAGAGCTGGGACCGCTGCACTGGGGTTTTGGTGAGCTACAGATACAGTCTAGCTACGGCGGAGGGATCCATAAACAGCAGCGAGCCTCTCATAAACACCGGCTCCTTGCTGCCTGGAGAACGTGACCTGCTCGCCCAGTTTGTGCCGTGAAGGTTCAAGCTTCGCCTGCCGACACACCAACTACATTTCTGAGCAGCTGTCCATCTGTCTGCGTTTCGTAAAAGTTTATAATATTTGATCAGCGTGGGACGTGGTGCTGGAGCTGCTACCAGGAAACCAGGTGAGGAGGTCGTTTCAAGGCTCCCTTCTAGGCCTAGAGGTGCTTTTACAGCAACAACGGTTCTTTTAAGAGCCACCCACAAACCTCTTAAGAGCATTCCTGTCTAAATAGTTTTTTTATTTTATTTCTGTCTCTGTATAGAAAACTGCTTGTGTCGTGTAGCTCGGGGTGATTAGCTACGATGTTTATCAGTATTTCCTCCATGTCCTGCTGAGGCTGTGACTCCATGACAGTCACAGAATCACTGAAACTCTGTTCCCTGATTGTTTGTCGCGGCGCGATTTGACGCTGGAGTTCAGATTTTTCCAACTCGAGCGATAGACGCCATGAGCGCGAATGCACAAAATGCACCACACAAAATGAACCACATAAAATGTAGCGCGAATTTTCAATCGCATCTGTAGCACGAATTGTTCGCGCAAATCAGGCAGAAAAGCTTTTTCGCAACGCAAATCTGCTTCTGAAGTGTCGCGGGACCCCAAGTCGCGCTTCATCGCGCTCCTCCATTGACTTTACATGTAAACCTGAAGCTACAGTCGCTCCTATCGCGTTCAGTGTGGACACAAGGTAAGGGGAAACAAACAAAGACAACAAAAAAACAAACTTCCTGCACTTATTTCACAGTAAACTAAAATAAAACTCAACAAAACTTGCTTAAGTTTGGTCTTAAGTAAAGTCCCAGCGATACCAGGGGATCAATGAGGATTGGAAAACTTTTACCCCACTAAAGTCAAGGTGAAACTCTGTGTTTTCCTTTGGCTTGTTCACTGCTTCACCTCCTGTCTGTCCGACTACTTTCACCCACACATCTGCAGGTGGCAGGATACTTCACCTACTCGGTTTTTAACTTCTTTTTTTTAGTCATGATATGTTAAACATTTCATGAAACATATTTAACTATATGAACTGTCACTAACTATTTGCATTTATCTACTTATTGTCATTTCCTGTAATTAATAATTGTGAACACGACCCCGTTACATGAGGGTACGTGACCCTGTACGTGCCGTGGGTTAGCTACATCATGTCAAATAAGGACAAATGGGCAACCATCTCAAGGATGTGGAAGGCGGACAGACCTTTAAAAACCGAACCCTCCTGCGGCTGAGAACCGCTACTGTGGTTCAGCAGATAACAATCAGGGCTAATTCATCAGCCTACAGCCACCACTGCATCAAAAAACCGGCCACTCACACCAGACTTACATGACCGACTTACAGCTAAAACTTATGGAAAGCCGATGTGATCATACAACGCCACTTCTGGGCGGCGTTTTAAACGCCGTATTTTCAAAATAAAAGCCGTTCCAGACTGTATGTTAATGAGATTTATTTTAACCAATACCTTTGAATCTGGCTCAGCCAATCAGTTAATGCAAGGAATAGACCTTACAAAAAGATCACGAGAGGCGGGATCTTTTCAGAATGTCTTTTTTTTGTTCAGAATTAGTACTTGATCGTTCTGGAAAATAGATACCCGCATTAAAGTGATAGTCTGGACTTTGTAAGATAAAAGAGAGAGAGGGACATGATTTGAAAAAAAAAATGACCCAAGCTCCCTCCCCCTCTTTTTCTGATTGGTCTTGAAGCCGCACCTACTTTTCCGTGCACGCGCCAGGTCAATGGGCAAAGACGTGCGGAGGAGAGAGAGAAAACAACCAGAGTGTCAACAATGGAGTTATCGGAGGTGAGGATGCTTTTTTGGTTTGAAATCGGTATCTTCTGCTCTTGAGCTGACTGTTGATCAATGGCTGCGCTCGGGACTGATGGCGGAGGCTTGATACGGAGGCTCAGTGTAAACAGAAAACTGAGCATGCCCGCAGTTACGAAAGAGCACGAGCACACAGCGTTCGTGATGATTGACAGCCCTTGGCATCACTTGATTGGTTCAAGTGGACAGCACCGTGGATTTTGAGCCAAAGCTGAGATACGGGAATCTTATATAATCTTATAATTCATAAAATGACTTATTTTATATCAACATTTAAGGCCGGGAGGTCAATTTCATAAATTTCTTAAAATCTGTAATTCACTTAAAGATCCAGACTATCACTTTAAACAAATACATTAATAAAGAGCTACCATAAAGACATAAATATTAGCATGCCACACCTGTTTATAGCCCATGTCACAGTACGCACTGAGTATTTATATATCTCAGATCCATGTTGTCTGTAAGATTAAGTGGCTGACTGGATAATAAAGCTGCCACCATGTGTGAATCTATGGGATTTGTTATTTATGGGTTTGAAACCCGGGTGGTGCTCAACATACAACTTCCCTTTTTTAACTTGTACTAACAATGCCACCATGCCACGGACACCTTCGCGGAGATTTCTCGGCAATCGTTGCCAGTACATTTGGAATGACAATTTGCCGTTTACTTATGGGTCAATCTGATCCAGCAACACTCCAACAGATATTAAGCAGGTAAACTTGATGAACGCAACATATCCCTATTTGATGTTTGCTTCGATCGAAGTGATAACTCAACGTTTCAAGTTGGGCTAATAACTAAGTTAAAAAAAGGAACCCTACCCCTAACCCTTCGTTTGAAAGAAAGAAAGATAAATAAAGAATAAAGAAAAATGAGCCAAGCGGGTGGAAAGTCCAATGTGCAAAGTACAAATATGAAAAGTGAAAAGAGGAAAGTTAAACTCACAGCAAAACCTTTGGGAAATAAAGCGAAATAGAGTGACTCCAAAATGAGCATAAAACTGATGTCAATAAAAGCAAGGCACTAATACCACAAATGAAATCTCAGATGAATTCAAAGGAAAGTGTCTCGCAAATCCTTTCAGATCAGGAAAACCTTAGTGCACTATGTGAAAAGGCCCATTGCATACACAATGCATTGTTTCCATTATTACCTGAGGATGAAAGAGAAAAGCAAAAGGAATGGTTTACCACATTTATGGAGTATACGGAGTCATTTAAAGATGCAGTGGAAGACTGGGAAAAGGAAAACTTGCATCCTGTAAATAATATTGCAGAAGAACCTGAGCCATCACCTCCGACAACAAGCTCTTAGTGTCCTGATGAGGAAGAACACTCAGCTGAGCATGATAACCAGAATCAAGTGCAACCTGGCGACAGCATTTCAAATGTTGGGAGTAAAAGATCTTGTTCCCATCATTCCTCCACAGTCTCACGCTCCTCTGCACAATGGAAGGCTGAAGCTGAGCTGGCAGCTTTAGAAGCCAAACAAAAACTGCTTAAAGTAAGGCATGCAATCAAGGATGAGGAACATAAATTGCGTAAAAGAAAGGTAAATGGATAGTGCAATTGCTGAAAAGCAAAAGGCTACACTGAGCGTGATAAAGGCTAAAAGCAGCATTGCCAGTGGTGGTTATAAATCAGGAGCTTCTGATGGGATGAATTCATATTTGGAAAAGAACCAGCCACAAAATAATCCAGAAAAGGCACAGCCTCTTAATGCAGATGCCACATAATTTTTTTCATCTCTCTCTCCATATTAAAACAGGGTGGAGATACTCTTTGTGAAAAGGGTGATTGTGTAATTGATATGATGAGAAAGCAAAATAACATCACATAACTTCTTATACAGCAGCAATGCCTGTCTGTTCTACCTAAGAGAGAAATACCAGTATTCGACGGTAATCCTCTGATGTATCACACCTTTATGAGAGCGCTTGAAAATGGTGTGGAAGGTAATACGAATAACAATTATGATCAATTGTATTTCCTAGAGCAATATACGAAGGGACAGGTAAAAGAAACTTTTGAGAAGTTGCCAACATATCGATTCAGAAAGAGGATATTCAAAAGCAAAAGCTTTATTAAAGGAGCATTACAGAAATGAGATGAAGGTGATATCAGCCTTTATGGAGAGGGCATTATCATGGCCACAAATCTAAACAGAGGATGTGAGAACTCTGCAAGAATATAGTCTCTTCCTCTGCAGCTGCTGTAATGCTATGGAAGATGTGCAATACCTACATGACCTGGACACACTCTCCTAATATGCTGGACATTATAAAGAAGCTGCCATACAAGATGAGAGGCCGGTGGAGGAGTCATGCCTGTGACCCGCAGGAGAAATTTGACAGGAGAGCAAGATTTACTGACATCACAACCTTTGTTGAAAGGCAAGTGAAGATTCTCACTGACCCTGTGTTCAGACACATACAAGATGCACCTGCAATTCATAAAGGAGGGAATAAACCTATAATCCCATACCGCTTTGGAATTAAAGGGACAAGCTTTGCCACCAACATTGACCATGTGGAAATTATTGGCCTGAGAATAAGAACAAAGATACTCACCAAACAAGGAAGAATGTATGCCCATGCTGTAAAGGAGGTCACCCGCTAGAGAAGTGCGCACAGTTGGAGAGAATGGTCCACAAAGAGAAGATAGGCTTATTGAAGGAGAAAGGGTTCTGTTATGGCTGTCTGTGTAAAGCACATGTCAGCAAAGAATATCGTAAAAGGATCTCCTGTGTAAAATGTGCCTTGAAACACCCAACTGTACTACACAGGGACAATGTGAGTGGTGCCAGCCAGACTGTGAGAAATGTCACAGTGTCTGTAGACAACACCCTGGTCTCAAGTTATCTTACGGGGGCTGGAGAACAGAACTGCAAACTTCCCATAGTGGCTGTCCAGGTTAAAGCAAAAAGGGGTTGTAAAACTATCTATACATATGCCTTTCTGTACCAAGGCAACACAGCAGTATTCTGCACGGAAGATATAATGCACAGACTCCATCTCACTGGAAGAAAGACCAACATTCTCTTGAAAACTATGGGTCAGGAAAGGGTGGTGACCAGCTACAGGGTGCCCGAGTTGGAGATAGCTGCACTGGATGGTGAAAGCTTCATAGACTTGCACAGAGTCTACACACAGGAGTCAATGCCAGTATATCGCAGCAATAAACCAACTGAAAGGGATTTGAGAACGTGGCCAAACTTAAAGCACATTTCTTCAACTCAAATTGTTGCAGGCGCTGATCGGCTCATATTGACTAATGTTCCTAAAGCCATGGAGTCACTGGAGGTGATCCGCAGTGTGAATGATGGCCCTTATGCTATCAGGACTGCACTGGGCTGGACAGTAAATGGGCCACTGATAGGAGGAAATAGTGGGTAGGTCACTGAGTCAGTTACAGTAAACAGAGTTTCCATCATAAACATGGATGAGATGTGGAAGCAGCAGTGCTGGGTCACACACAGCCACTGTGTGGCGCAAATCTGCACTCTAGCTCCACAGAAGGAGAAGGAGACTGAAAAGGCATAAATAGCCTCCCGTGGCCACCCGTTCGGTCTTTTTGGCGCTACTTTGTCGGGCAGAGAACAGGAGACAAAGCAACAACCTTCCTTCGCGGGCGTTCCCTAAGTTTCAGAGCGCTGACCGATGAGACCCAGGAGCTGAAAGCCGCATGCAGTCAGGCCTGAACCAGCAACAGCCGTATTCATTCGCCGCCACTGAGACGACAATAATTGCCATGCTGGAAACTGCCAAAAGGTACTGTTTAGTGAAAGAAAGTTGGTGCTGATAGCTGCTTAGCAAATTAGATGACGGACTGATTGCATCCCCACAATGCTACATAGCTGACCCAGAGAGGGATCCGAAGCCTCTGGCGCTACTGGCCTGCTAACTAGCTTAGCAACGCCTGGATAGCTTGCTGGCTAACATCGCCAGATCCTCCCTTCACCCTTGGCCACGGAGAAAACTGGGAACTTTAAAAGTTCATAAGGTCTGTTTGGGCAGAGGCAAATTAGCCAGGATTAACTAATTTTAAAGGTCTTTCCCTTTTATTATTGTTGTCTTGTTTTCACCTGTTATCTTTGGATAAAACAGGCCTCCCGGCCTGGAGTTTAATCAGTGTTTTTAAAAGACTTTTCCCAACAAAGGGTCGTTTTAAATCATGCAATTTGAGCTACTCAATCAAAGAGGAATTCCGTTTTTTGTTCAGTGTTTAATAAATGTATTTGAGCCCCTCTAAACGCCCCACGTGCGTTTCAGGGAGCTTAAGCTAAACCAGCCCACGTGTTGGTTCAGGCCGGTATTTCATAAACAAAGATCACTATCAACGGTTCAAACAGAACTCTGTTAAAAATAGGTTGTTTAAGAACAGAAACTAATCTTATTAGTCTCCAGAAGATCCTGACCTACTGAGGTTTTTTTGGTGGCCACATGGAGTGCTAGGTCACAAACCGATGGAGTTCCGGACGAAAGCTCATTTATTTGGAGCAACTTCATCCCCTGCCTGTGCCAACTTTGCTCTGAAGAAATGTGCTGAGGATTTTGGCCACTTGTTTAAGGAGGAGATGGTGAATAAAATCCTGCATTGTTTCTATGTGGATGATTGTCTTGTATCTGTTCCAACTGAGGAGGAGGCAATCACACAGTACAGAGAACTGTTGGCTCTGTGCAGAATGAGTGGATTTTGCTTAACAAAGTGGCCAAGTAATTGGACGAGAATTTTTGAAAGAATTCCAGAGATGAACAGAGCTAAAGGAGTGATGAAGCTGGATTTTGAGCAGCTATCTTTGCCGGTTGAGAGGGTGTTGGGTATGCAATGGTGCGTTCAATCTGACATGTTAAAATTTAAGATTGTGCTCCATTAAAGGCCACTTACTAGCAGAGGAATCCTCTCAGCCGTGAGCTCCATTTACTATCCCTTGGGAATGCTGAGTCCTGTCATTCTGGTTGCAAAATTTATTTTGAGGGACCTCTGTAGAGGAGCAATTGGCTGAGATATGCCCATACCGGAAGCAGTCTCCAAAGAGTGGATGAACTGGATTCAAGACCTGATCTGAGAGATCTGCTGGACAACTTTAGGATGGACAGATGAGTAAAACCTGCTAAATTACACCACTTTTGTGATGCAAGCCACAATGGTTACAGATCTGTAATATACCTGCTGCTTCAAAATGAGCACCATCACAAAAACATTGCCTTTATAATGGGGAAGGCACGTGTTGCCCCAACGAAAGGCAGTCACACCCAGAATGGAGCTTGTGGCAGATACGATGGCCAGTCGTATCGACGCTCTGTGGGGTCGCTGTGCCAACGTTGGTTTGGAGTTGAGAGGAATCTAATTCCTGGGGATATTGTGATTGTTGTGGACAGTACTCATCCTCGAAACTCTTTGAACATAGGACAAGTGTTGGAGACTTTTCCCGACAGGAGAGGATTTGTCTGCCAGGTCCGGATAGAAACAAAGACTAGTGTTCTAGACAGGCCTTTTTCCAAAGTCTGTCTGTTGATTGAGGCAGAAACTGCGATCAGGACGTTGCAGGTTTCCTAGTGACTTTGTTCTTTCTCTACTGTTTTGTAACTGGATATTTTTGAAGCAGTGTGACTTACTATTCATTGGACTACGTATTTATAGGTTGGAAAGTCACGATAAGAACACTGCCATGTTGTGTTTTCATGATCTCTAAGAGTCACATGCTATTTGCATAATTTATTGTTAATATGATATTCATGTCTTCTATTTTTTCATGTTTGATTAACTATTGTAGGAGTCAATAATTGGGGGCTGGTGTATAGAAAACACCTAGTTGGGTGAGTACTGTGTGTGTGTCTGTCGCCACCTTGTGTATGTCTCGATTGCATGAGTGTGATTGTGTGTGTGTGGTTGGACTTGGGGGGCGTGTACAAAGTTTTCAAAGGTGCACACTCACCTGTGCAGACCAGAGAGAGAGGTAGTCATGAGTAGCCATAATTTTTGTTGACGGCAATCCCTTTATCCTGGTTTATGTTTTGTCCAGTATCCACTAAATTGAATATCTGTGCCTTCTTCATACAGTATAACTACTGTACCACTGTGATGGCCACATATCGTAATAAATCATCAAAACGCATGATGGATTCAGAGTATCTGTTTAAGCCCCCAGCGTGTCATACAAATCTACAGGACCCATAATAACCTCTCAGTGGATAGGTAAACCACCAGGAAACCGCAACACACTCTTTTACACATCTAGAAAAATCTGTATTCTAACACAGGTTATTGATAATAAGCCAGGGTGGAGTCAATATGTTAATAAATGGTGATACGTTTTCATGTCAAGCATGTCAAGGGACATCCTACAAACAGGTTTCTTCACACTAATAGTAAAGTCAAGCCTCTGCTTTCAGAATACGAGCAGATAATATCCCCACCCCCTCCTCTCTAACTCAGTGAACCCTGCAGTCAAATGTAAATTTGCCAGTGGCAGGGTAAAACTTGGTGTATGCTTGATGCATCTGCGAGCTCCGCAAGGCTCCACTCGGCCAAATTATGTTATTTCACAACCACGCCTCTCCGTTCTGCCCCAGGGAGACCCAAATTTCCACACCAAGCACTTAGGAAATTTTCTAACTCCGGTGACGGTCCCACACGGAAAAACATGGCGGGCTGGCAAGAGCTCCTATTGTCAGACATCTTCATGATTGGGCCCATAGATCACTGTGATCAACTATGTTTTAATGAACGAGTTGACAGTCTCCTTTTTTTGTCTTTTTTCCTAAGTAAATAGCAAAAAAGTTCTGCTTTGTTTAAGGTCACGGGTGTCGCCATTTTGTAAACAACAGTGATTACTACTTCTACTATGGTGTAGTGTTGTATGTATGCGTGGAGCCCTACGACGCCCCCTACAGTTTTCAAGAATATTGGCTCTCAGCAGGGACAAGCCGCAAAAAGTATAAACGTTGCTAGAAGGCGTCTCGGCCGTCTCATTTCCGCACGGAATGTACATAAACCAAGCTTAAGCAAAAATATTTTACGCAAAAATCCATTATTCATTCACTCTCACATTCACTAGTGGAAGCAAGCTACATTTGTAGCTACAGCTCCCCTGGGCAGACCAACAGAGGCGAGGCAGATCTGTGGAGATTGTTTCATCCTTTAGACATGATATTCACTTTCTATTCCCACCCACATGCTTCATATTCTAGATTAATTTATTTATTATCTCAAAATCATTCATCTCAGGCCCTGTCCACACTACTGCGTTTTCTTTTAGAAACGGAGAGTTCAGCTTCAGTTAAAATGTCATAGCATTCAGCAGCAGGTGGTTTCTGTGGTTTATATAAGATGAACTCACTGCATGTTGCAGGTAGGCTGGCTTTTTAAAATCAACCCTAACCAGGATCAATTTATTAAAAGACTAATATCCAAAGAACTTATATATATACATAGCTGGGTAAGAGGGCCGTCTGATTCTTAATTCAACGGCTAAATGAGCAGGTGTGGACAGCTTCCCCAGATAATGAAAGGAAGTGACGTCAATAAAATGCTGCGTTCCAGGTTGAAGACAACGCAACGTAATCTTATGTTACTTTGAGTAAGAGGTCGACCTCGTCGTCGGTCCACACAAAAAACTCTCTCTTCCTCATAGCAGCCATATTTCTCCTCGGTTAAAGGGACGAACAGATACGTACTTTGCTGTAGAGCTTCTTGTTTATATTATGTAGGCGCAGGCAGTCATGTAATTATACGCATCAGTCTGTGCGTCTTTTCGTGCATTCCCAGTATAAGTACAGGTCGGTATGGGATTGCGCAATCATGGGACCTTAAACGGGGCGTAAATGCTCATTCTGAGTGGATAACATTAGGCATCAAACTCCCCGTATAACCTTATCGGCTAGTGTGGACATGGCCTAAGAGTATATAACATGACCATACAAAGGGGTTCTCCTCCGCCATAATAACTTATTGCAAAATATTGTACTAATTACCTGTCATACGGGCAAAGTAAGAGTTGTGTATTTCTTTTCATTTCCCAGTGTTTTATAGTTGCGTGTAGTTTCATTTGTTTTTATTGCATGTATTGCACACTGTGAGTGTGTGTTTTAAGGAATAGCCTTGATTGATCACCTTCCCTACTGTAATTAATCACACCTGTGTGGCTCGTTAACAAACAGTCTTAAGAGAAACAGGCAGCAGAGACAAGCAGGAGAGGAGCAGAAGGGGACAGGCAGCAGTGAGCGCGCTGGAGCTGCAGTTTGGCCAGACATGGCAGATTGATCCATGAAGAAGTGGGCAGAGTATTACTCTGCCTTGGCGTGTGAGTAGTGTTCTGGAGCAAGCGTGTCTGGATGTGCGTGTGGGTTAGTGCAGTGACTGCTGTCTATTTCACTGTTGGCACACACCCAGCATCCTGAGGAAGACAACAGCGCGGCTACTAGGGGAGGAACCATTGGAACTGATGGAGCACATCGCCCAATTATGTGCTCCATCGATATGGGACTCTTCAGTCTTTAATTTACCTGGCTGGATTTGAACCCTTTTACCTTGTATGGGTTTAAGATCTTTTTTTTTGTTTGTTTGTTATTGGAACCCAGTTTTGATCCACCGAATAGAAAAACCCTGGTGGTCTATTTAAGAACTCTTGATTTTTCTTGCTTTTGCAGATGCTCTCTTGCCTGAATTATGTATCTCTTAAGTAGTTTTTAATACTACCGCCTATTTATTAGGAATCAAATATTCCAGGTTTTATTTCACTACCCCTCTGACATACCGCCCAGTATCAATCTTGATGCCAAACTACTCACCAAGACCTTAGCAACTAGACAAAAGGCTTTCTTCAGGTAGTCTTTATTAAGAATAGGACATGAGCTGATAATTTACGCAGGTAAATTCATCTTATGTGGCAAGCTGGAAATGAGAGTCATATATCTGTAGCCCTCTCTTTTCACACTGAAAAAGCCTTCGATGGGTGGCTTGGACTTACCATGAACAAAATGAGCCTCACAACCTGTCACTTTGTACAGGAATCCAGGCTTTCTTAGGAGTTTCTGGGTTTATCACCTGTTTGCCCGCATTCTCTTTTGTTTTTTCACTGCCCTTATCTGATGGAATTTGAACAAACTTTTTATCAGGCACCCAAAAGGTTGTAAAGCTTACCCAACAACAAGAATGAACCATAACTCAATAGAGTTTTAGGTTAAATATACTGTTCCTTGCTACCCAATCCCATGATACAATGCAAGGAAACATAAACATTGACATCACGAAAGATTTGCCTATAGCTCATAGATAATGGTACTGTCATGGCCAATAATTCAAACAAACATGCTAATTATAGTAATGGTTTTTTTAGCTTTCAATGAAGAAAAGCCAAAAGTAGCTTGGATTCCTGTGTTGCAGTAAGAGAGGAGGCAATTACAGTAAAGATCAAAACAGATAATTCAGAAATAATGACCACTGTTAGACCAGACACTGGTGGAAACTTTGAAAGGCCATGTTTACACCAATATTTGGTCCTTTGTAATGAAGTCAGATTGTGTTCAGCGTCAGTTAAAATGTCACAGCATTCAGCAGCAGGTGGTTTCTGTGGTTTATATAAGATGAACTCACTGCATGCTGCATGTAGGCTGGCTTTTTAAATCAGCCCTAACCAGGATCAGTTTATAAAAAGACTAATATCCAAAGGACATACTATCTCATATGATATATGCACATATCAAAACCTTTCATCTATTTTCCAACACGATCAACTCTGCAGTTAAACATTTTAGTTCCACCCACAGGTTTGTTCCAGTAACGGGAAATAACACCAATGAGCTGATAGTCTTTTCACAGGTACACCACAACCTGTTGACACAGGACATTACTTCAATAAGCTGATTTCTATGATAACGTAAATAAACAATTATATTATATAAAATATAATTCCAGATACTTCTGTCCTTTCGAATCAGCAAGTCTTAATTGTATGTTGTTTGACAACTGCTGAACTTCATTCTTAATAAAGAAACCAGTCTTTTGTTCCTCTACAATGTTATATCCTGCCAACTGACACTCATGGTAATTGAAAATTAGCAGTTTTAAAGTTTTCCATTAGATTTATTGTATTGGATCAGACAGTTCCTCTTCCAGGGAGGGTCAAAGTGGAGCTTTGATCGGTTCAACACAATTAAGCACAAAGAGTTCCTCAGGGATGTGTAATTGGCACTCTGAAAGTCTGAATTTTAAAATGGTTCAAATTCTTGTTTTATTTATACAAAAATCTCTGAATAACTAGATGCAGATGTGGTCCTTTGTGTCGATATTGATGATAGTCACATTATCCACTCTCTATTCATCCTGGGTGGGGGAAGCCATAACGACTGAGGTTGGTAGATTGTCTCCTGCAGGTTTAAACATGTCACAATTAGACTAAATATGAGTTTTAAAATGTTATCAATCATTATTTAATAATCATTATACAATAGTTATAAGTATTATTAATGGATGATTCAAAGTGTTACCTGTGTATTTGTGTTGGTATAAAGATATCATGAGGGCGGTGGAGATGAAATAAGGACAAAACACGACCAGGTGGATAAAAAGACGAAGACCAACACTGGAAATGGATGAAGAAACAGTCAGGATGGCAGTGGTTGTAAGAGCTGTTGATGCAGGTGGACTCATAGATGTGGGTGGAGCCTCAGAAGTGGGTGGATCTGTTGGATTACAGGGAAAGAGAATTAAACTTGATCAAGTGACTTCATGGGTGACATTAAGTGTTACAATGTCCCTAAAGCTTCTAAACTGTTACAAATATTCATCTAGGTGTAGTGGAGATGGCAGGGTTAGCAAAATGTTTATGTTTAAAACAAAATCCACATTGAGAGAAGCTGCTGACCTTGAACAGAGATCCAGCTGGATGGAGACTCTCCATGACCCCTGATGCTACACCTGTAGAGGCCTTCATCACAGCTCCTCACCTGGTGGAGGGTCATGTGACCTGAGGATCCATGTCCAATGAAGACATTATCTTTATAGAAATCAGCAGCTGGGAGGTTGGAGGGAGTGGTCTCTGTCTGACAGCTCAGAGTGACGTCATCTCCCTCCATCACAGGGAGGACAGGACTCTGCAGGATCACTGATCCACCTCAACACAGAGACAAACTACAGCATTTCATCCATTTCCACACAGCTTCATCAACACTAACTCCACACTCTCATCTTACCACTGATGGTCAGGTTGATGCTGCTGCTGATGGATGCTCCATCTATGGACTCACACCAGTAGAACCCAGTGTCATATGTGAGCAGGTGACTCATGTTACATGTTTGTCCATCTGGTTTTCCCCATTCACCTTTACACTCAGACACCACTCCATTCACCTCCCTCCTCACAGTCCATCCATCAGAGCTGTTGTCCTCCTCACAGCTCAGAGACAACGATTCTCCTTTAAAGAACTGAGATCTGCTGGGACTCACAGTCAGACGAACTGCTGGGATTATACACATTTCGTTTTGCAGAGAAATATCATGTTTCGTGTTTTAAAATGTCGGCTGTAGAAAGCATAGAGAGGCGCATTGTTCATTCCAGCTGTTGAACTAATATAACACTGTATAGTTTAGTGTAAACCAGGAAGTGAACCAACCTTTGGTTGTTGAGGAGCGCAGCACCGAGATCAGAACTAAACAGAAGAAATAACTTTGAAAATTAAATAAATGCTGATTATTTGTCACATGAAGAAAACTTCTATTCAAATTTTCCTACAAGTCTAAAACAGATCTAACAGTGTGTTTGTAGCATTTCCATCCCGATTATCGTATTTGTAATGTATTGTGTTCAGACTGCAGGTAGAGCTTCTTCCAGCAGCTAATCATCCTCAGTGATTTCTAACCCAGCTTCTCCTCCATCATCAGCTATCAGCAGAAATCCAGTGATGGACAGAAAGAGTCTCTACTTACGGAGCAGCAAGCTGACAGATGTTTCCTTCATTGTGTCTCTCAGAGGTTCTGATGGAGAATAAAACCCTCCTCTTCCTCTGAGGCTGAGGGGCTGCAGGAACATAAATGTTCTCCACCCACAGAGCGCTAGGGTTTGAGAGGAGGCATCGCATCACTTCCTGTTTGGCTGTGGTTGTTCACAAGTGTACAACCTGTGGTGGTAATGGGCCATTTGCTTTTTCAACAAAAAATATGCAATGGCGGGGTAAAGGGGGCATGCAAAGGTGGTGGCTATGGATATGCTGAGTAGTGTATGAATGGTGAGACGGAAGAGTCTGTAGTAAGCAGAGAAAATAAATGGACAAAACTTTTTTTTATCTCTATTGAAGTCCTTCTCCTCAAATCTTTTTCGTGAGCAGCTCCTCTTAAACTGTCTGGTGGTCTGCACTTCAGCTCTAAACGCCAGGAGATCCCAAAACTTTATCACTCAAGTTTGCCATTTCAGCTGATACAGCCTACAAGTGCTGGATTCACTCACCATGTTAACTTGCATTTTAAATAACATTGCAAGTGTAACCCACAGAACTTAGCATACTAGCTGCACTTCTGCAGGTTGCTCCTTTAATTCTCGGCTCCCCTCCAGTGTAGTGCTGCGGTTGTAACAATGTGGCAAGGTACACAACGAGGGCCTGGGCAGGGATTTGATCCCACGACTCCCAGGTGAAAGTCATGTGCGCTAACCAGTCAGCCAAAGGGAATCCCCGTGGCTAAGCAGCCAGGGCACGTTATCTATCGGAGCCACAGTGACAGGACCTCCTCACTGCACTGTTGGTGACCATGAGAAGCAACTGCTCCAGTTGTTTATTTTCTAAAAATAAAAGAAATAAGAACAGAATAAAATAAAATAAACAATAAAACCTTTCAGAGCAGTCTCTTAAAATCAGTCCAAGCTGGCAACTTGGTCGCCGGCCTTCTGCGCCATGTGCAGGAATCCTCTCCCTTTCTCCCGATGGCTCCAGCACCATGCCCTTGACTCGGCCACTGCATAGCAGGATCTAGCCGGTCCTCTTGCCAGTTTTTTCAAAAACGTGTGAAATATTTGGGTCATGGTGTGTCTGCAGAGGGGGTCTCCACTGATCCAGAGAAAGTGGCTGCAGTGCGTGATTGGAAAAGGCCCATTAATCTAGCTGAGCTCCGGTCATTTTTGGGGTTTGCTAGTTATTACAGGAGATTTAAAGGTGGGTTTTCTAACATGGCTGCCCCTTTAAATCGTCTTGTGGCTAGACTCCTTCCTCCCGGAAAAAAAGGCAAAACACCTAGGAGACCTTTGGCTGACGTTTAGGACTCAGAGTGTGAGGAGAGCTTTCAGAAGCTCAAAACGGCATTAATAACCACACCTGTTCTTGCCTTCGTAGACTTCCAGAAGCCGTTTATGTTGGAAGTGGAGGCCAGCCATGGGGGATTAGGATCAGTTCTCTCCCAAGAGCATGAGGGTAAGTTGTCGTCCTATAGTATTTGCAAGCCGTAGTTTAAAGCCCACTGAGCGGAACATGAGCAACTATAGCTCCATGAAGTTGGAGTTGGTCGCCCTTAAGTGGGCTGTAACTGAAAAATTCAGGGAGTACCTACTGGGCCATAAGTGTACAGTATTTACGGATAATAACCCGTTAAGTCATTTGGCCACAGCAAAGCTAGGAGCTACAGAGCAAAACTGGGTCTCTGAATTGGCTGAGTTTGACTTGACGTTAAAATATCGTGCAAGCTCTCAAAATGCTAATGCAGATGCGTTGTCCCGCCAACATGCCTCTGATTGGGAAGCTGAGGTAGGTGCAGGGGCTATTGGTGTACAGGAGGAGATTAGGGTGTTGCCGGGGTTGTCAAGTTCAGACTTGTGTATGATTCAACACCAGGACCCTCAAATTGGCCCATTTCTGAAGTACTGGGAGAGGGGTAGGATGCCTGATTCGAAAGAAAGAAATGAGCTGGCTAAAGGATGCAGAGAGTTGGTACGGCAGTGGGGGCGTCTCAGAAGAGCCGCACTACCCCATATCACCCCCAAGGGAATGGTCAGTGCGAGCGCTTTAATCACACTTTACATGACTTGTTGCGTACTGTTCCCCCTGAGCAGAAACGTAAGTGACCTCGCCATCTGTCTCAGGTCACATTTGCATATAATACCACCGCCCATCAAACCACGGGCAGAACTCCATATTTTTTAATGTTCGGCAGGGAGCCTCAGTTCCCAGTAGATTTTCTGGTTGGGAGTGACAAGGAGGGCGATCTTTCCTTAGAAGAATGGGTAGAAGAGCATCAAAAGTCTCTAGCCGCAGCTTATGAGTCTGTGCAACAAAGAGTAGACAGTAGGATGTCTCGGAGGGATTTGAAAAATCAAGACCTGTGTATGGCCCCAGATTTTGAGGAGGGGGATCTGGTGTATACAAGAAATAATTCAGTCAGGGGCCGTAACAAGATTCAGGATTTTTGGGACCCTAAACCTTATCGGGTAGTCCGGCAACCCTTCGAGCGGGGATTGGTGTATTCAATAGCACCTGCTGGTCAAGAAGGACCCCTTCGGCAGGTTCACAGAGTAGAACTGAGGAGCGTCCCTGGGAGTAGAGGGATTGAGGGAGAATCTCAAGAGGGAGTTCAAGAAAATAATGTTATGGAAACAGATGTAAATGGTGAAATGGGGACACTGTCTGAATCAAAAACATTTTCAGGGAGTGATGTGAAGGGGGTTCCCGAAAATGAGGCATCTAGTGTTGCACCCCTTCCAGGCCAAGATACCACAAAGGGGGCTGGCACACCCTTAGTTTTTGAACCTCGAAAGTCCGCAAGGAAAACAGCAGGACAGCATTCAAACCCATTTAAAATGCCCCAATCTGAGCAGACCAGATGAGTGTTTAATATATACTGTGGTCTGATTTTTAATGTACTCTGCAGGGTCAAAATTAGACGTTCCCTGAGTGAATGAATGAATGACTGAGCGCAGGAATTCGACGCTGCAGGTATGCTGTGTTTTAAAGTCTGAGTGAAAATGTGTTTCCTATTTATAGTAACTTTTGTATTTTTCTTTTACAGTTTTTATACACCGCTGCCTGCTGTCCTTTTTTAGACATTTACTTTGAGTTTATTTTTTGTTTATAGTTAGTCCGCTCTGGGTCTAAGTGCTTTGTTTATACTGTGTGGCAGTTGTAAGTGGACTATTTAGTTTTTTGTTTGTTTTTGTATGTTTATTTTCTGTCAGGTCACCCCTTTAATTTAGCTTGCATGTCCTTCCGCCGTGCTCAGTAAAGCCGTACCCGATCTTCCGAGCGAAATAATTTGTGGTAATTATTTGAAGTGATTTGCCGTGCCGTGATTGAAGTGTTAACACCGGTGTTCTGTGTTCAAGCGGATGTCCGCCGTTGTGGTTGGTGTGAATCATTCGGTTACGGTCCAGGTGTAAAATGTGTCAGCTCAAGGTGCTTATCTGGAAACAGTCTTGCTATTTGTTTTGTGGTAATTATGGGGTTTTTAATGCCTTGGACTTTGTCATTAAAAAATATTGCAAACTCATTGCACTTAGATGCAGAAATTAGTTCTAAGGGCAGTGAAACTTGAGGATTAGTTCATCTGTTCACTGTGGCAAACAGAACACAGGAATTGTTTCTGCAGTTTGCGATTATTTCAGAGAAAGGCTTCTCCCTTGCTCCACGTAAAATCTGGTTAAACACACAAAGCACTTCTTTGTAAACCTCATAATGAACCTGAAGCTTTGACTTGCGCCAGTTCGGCTTTCCGGCACTCTCTTTTTTGTGCCCTGACCGAAACTTCATTTCTCCAAGCTGCCTTTTGCTTAGTTTTAACCATTTTAACCTTGACAGCACGCTTCGCCTACGTGAACGATTCCTTCCCTTCACTGCTGTGGAAGATCTTTTCTGTCAAACTGTTGCTCAATTTAGGTCAAAGTAGGATTAGCTTCTAAAACCCAGTGTTACAACTTCTCAGTTTTGTGTGTCAGTCGCTGTGAAATACAGGAAGTATGGATGCTGAACTAGCCACATTGCTACTGGATTGGTAAGTAATAAATGCCTGCTCTTGGGTTATTTGGGCATGATGATGTGATACAGTGCCAGGAAAATTGTTTGATGGTTTACCAACTGACACGCTGTCAGGTTGATGTTTTGTTCTTTTGACTGTACTTGTAAACTTGTTCAGAAGTGCTCTATAGAGATTACCACATCTGCTTCGGTTGTCGGCTCGGTCTTGCTGATAGCCAGCAGCCCCTATGTCGAGATGCAAAAAATATAAAACCACTGTATTTACGGTTGTTTATACGTTTTTGTTCACTAAATGGTTTCAGCACATTTCGTAGTGAGTTACCGCTGCATTAAAGTGCACATTATTCAGTTAAAGTTATGTTTTCAGACTTAAATTAGTGCTAACTAATTTGAGGAGTAGCTCTGTAGATCTTCACGTCATTGTGAGGTGATACAGCAGCTTTGCTCAAAGTTTTCCACATTAGCTCAAGAATCCCCTTTTTTCTCTGTTAACTTATAAATGCAGTCAAACATAAGATGTTATATTGACTATAAGTTGACCTTGCCTCTGTCAAAATGTGGTCTTGATCAGGGGCTTAGCCCAGATGGCTGATTTACAAAAAATTAAAACAGCACCATAGTCGGCTGTTGATTGAAGTCATGTCAGATCACTGGTCCAGGGAATACTGCTTACATCCATTAAGAGCACATAATATAAAGGAAATGGGCTACATTGATGTAGATTCTCGGTCATCTAGGACATGAAAGTGTTGAGAGTTTAATTGAAGGCTCATGGATTTTTTCTTCTCGTCTTGAAAACGTTTAGTCTATCATCCAAGAGGCTTCTTCGGTTCCGAAAGACGGGATTGGACAAAGCATCTTAGATGAGAGATAAAACATTTTCAGAACAAGAAGAAAAAGGTCCAGTTGCCTTCATTTAAACACTCAAGCAAAAAAGCTACTAAGTTCTTATTGTCTTAGATATGAATCTGGTCTCCGTTTTTCTCGCTGTTTTTTTTCATACACAGGTTTTTCCGTTAGTCTTTGCAAGTATACATACATACATACATACATACATACAAACATAAAAATAGCTTTTATTATAACAAAGTATTATTTGAAAACTGCACAACCCTGGCCACTTGTTGCAGATTTGCAGATATTTTCAACTTTACACAGAGTACAGGAAACTACATCAATAAAAACAAATTCAGATTACAGCATCTGAGCATTATCCCCAACCTGAACAAGGTACTTAATGTATCCCTTTCTGGGAGCTGACAGCAGGCTAAAGAGTTACTGAGGCCTCGGGGAACATTTGTGGTTAGAGCAGCTGATCAGACACGCAGTGCAGTACCAACCACTGGTACAGAAACTACTCATATGCTGTATTTTCTCCCGTTGAAGCTTGTGAGTCAGGGAATGGCTGCTTCAGAGAGTCTTTACGACTTCTGATTACTTTGATTTCAGAAATGTTCCCTGATTTCAAAACTGTGGCGTGTGGAGTGGGGCTTTTATCCCTTTCTACAGTGGCAGCAGAGCACAGATTCAGCCTTCAGAACATCATCCTAACTCCCAGGCAAAAGTCCAAAACCTTATATACCAAACTTTGCTGCAATCTCCCTGTTTGATTATACAAACGTACCTGAACATTTCACATTTAAGTTCATTGTCTATACATAGGGTCACAATCAGTGGTTTTTGTCATTTTGGAGGAACTAAACGTCTACAAAGACTACTTTAAGTAGCTGCTGCCCCTCTGGTGAGCTCTGGTAATGCAACTACTTCCGAGAAGCTTTTTTCCTCTTTCAAAAATCAAATTCCATATTCGGGGCTTCTCAGAAAACATCCGGGGCTCAAGCCCAAGTAGCCACCCCCTAACTCCGCACCCTGGTATTGATAATTCTGAACAGTGATATAGTAATATAGAATCAAATGCTACATAAAGATCCAAAAATTAAAATGAAACCCTTATCTTCAATCAAATAATTATAATCTACTAAATCAATGACTAATCTGATTTTATTATGTATAGATCTATCTTTTATAAATCCTGATTGTGTTTTACAATCTGTCCAATGCCACTTTTCAAACAATTTGCAAAAATAAGAGTAAATAATTTGTAATCCACTTACATTGCTAGTGCAAGCACAAAACAATGAATTTAAGGTGGTCTAGCAGTACAGAAGCAGTTATATATGATTCACATAAAGTCTGATTGACTTAAATATATGAGAATGATAGTAAAAATAACATAAAGTGCATCATTTTATGTAAATTAATATGAAAAAACGCTCAGCTGTGTTGGGGGCCCTGCCAAGATTCTTGTCATGGGGCCAAAATTCGTAGCAGCGCCCCTGGGTGGGGGCCAAGCTATAATAATAAATAATATATAAATAATAAATAAATAATAAAAAACTATTCTGTCCTCTTCCACTGGGACCTGATAAAGTGTTTTGAGCTCTTTTGAGCAGCCAAAAACTGAGCATTTTGCGTGGAGCTGCAACGTGGTGTTTCCTAATCTGAACAATGATTTCCAATCGGAAACTGTTGTTTACTGCTGTACCTGGTGGGTGGAGGCAGCAATCAGCTGGTGGGTGGAGGCAGCTCTGAGGAGGTGTGGATATTCCAATATTCCGGCTTGTGACGTAGAAAGCCAGACAGATTTTGAACAGTTCAATCAGAGACTGAATGCAGGATCAATTAAGAAAATCATATCTCACTCAATACAGCATGGATGGCTTTTTTTTCTCCAAATTTGTATCCATGTATATGCACCAGAGACACACAATAACTACCCAAACTCCAGGAAAGTGATTTTTTCATATGTCTCCTTTAAGTTACTGTGCTGCATATCCATTTATTAAAGATAGATTCATTATGTCTAAAATAGGGCCAGTAACCAGAGGGAAGACTTCCTTAAATAATGTGGTTGGGATTGGGTCTAACAGACAAGTATAAGTTTTAGATGAAGCTATTATTTTCAATAATTCTAAAAATTAGGTGGAATCAAAACAGTACTGACACCAAATATGGTTCCACAATTCTCTCTGATGCTGCTTCATTTACAGAGAGATAAGTAATCATGTTTGGGAGAATGCCAATGATTTTATTTTTAATAGAATTTATTTTACTTACATCACATAAAGTCATCACTACTGAGAGAAGGGGGAATAGTGGTCTCAACAGAGCTATGACTCTGTGTAAGTTTGACAACTGTACTAAAAAGAAACCTAGGATTGTTTTTATTTACCTCTATTAATGATGAGAAATATGCTGTTCTAGCTTGTCAAATTATCTTTTTATACAGCAGTAGGTTAAATAGAAATCCTCTTGTTGTGAACACCATTTTCCCTCCAGTTTTTTGAATATTTTGCTTTAAAGTACGCAACTCTGCACTAAACCGGGCACCCAACCTGACATGGCTGATTACCTTCTTTTTTTAAGGGGGCTATACTGTCTAATACCAGACACAATGAGGAAGTAAAGCAATGAACCACACCAATAATTTCTGCCGTCCACTGTGTTATTCTGACACACATGGGGAAGCAAGAATGTAACAGGTTCTTTAAAAACTTGTTACTGCATTTTCTGAAAACATTTTACTGTATTGAAATTTTATTTCAGATTCGGAAGGTCAAAGTAAATTCTAAATTTATCAAAAATGGTCAGACACACTCACCCTGTTTCCTTCTTTTTGGTCCTCACGTTCAATGCTGTATGTCAGTGGAAGGTCCAAAATGTGTTGACCCATGTGTGGGTCCCTGCACCTTCTTATTAAAGCCAAAACGAGTCTAAGATAACATTTAAGGCTGCAGTTGGGCTATCACTTTCAGTGTCCACATTGTTTTTTGGTTTTTTTTCAAACACCCTGCTAAAATCACCTTATCAGTATTTAATGCTAGATAAAAAAAAAAAAAAAAAAGTGGAGACCAAGGGCCGTATTCACAAAGAATCTTAGGGCTAAAAGTAGGTCCTAACTGCCGAATTTAGGAGCAGCCCCTAAAAAATGTGGGCGTGTCACTCTTAAATTGAGGACTTCAAGTTTCTTAAGACAAAAGTAATTCACAACCACTTTTAGGCCTAAAAGTAGCTCCTAAGTCTGGGAGTCCTTAAAAGAAGTCAAGAGGACTCCTAACTAAGACCTAAGACCTATTCACAGAGACTCCCGAAATGGCTTCAGCCAGACGCAATGTGTTGGACACTCTGGATGATTCTGAATTAACCAAACGATACCGAATAAATCGTGTCCTTTATATATTTTTCCCCCGGTACAAATAAGAAAACGTGCACGTCTTCCAATTTATACAACATATGTAGGGATGCCTATATGACGGACATTGCCTACCTGTTGCAGCAGCATCCTTTTTATAAGCGGCGATCTCGAGCCGACACTGGGACTGTAGAGAATACCATCTCTTCTCACAGTCTTCTGACGTTCCAGACACCGCTGGATAAGATGCATTTATGTTTCTGCTAATTTCCACCCATGCCTCCGTTTTCTTCTTATTTGTAATCCTAGCCTACTTGCTGCGTAGATTTTAGACGACAACTCCTACGTAAGACCTTTTAGCGTGAGTTAGGAGTAACACCTAGCGGTAAGATAAGAGTCTTTGTGAATACGGCCACAGATCCAGGAACTAAAAGGACCTGGTGAACGATACAAAACCACAAACAAAAGTGGTTTTAATGTTTTGCAGCTTGGATGAGGAAAACTAAGAATTAGATGTTCAAAAGAGCTGTAGCCGTTAATTGGTCCAGGGCAAATTTGCAAATCTGAATGAAAGATGGTTGCAACTCCTCCTCCTCGCCCTGTACTTCTAGGAATGTGAAAATATTCAAAGGAGTTGACTCATTTATACTAACTTAATCCTCCTGCTATGGCCATGTTTCTGATAGAAAAATATTAATTTATTAAAGGAGACATATTATGGAAAAAAAAAAATCACATTTCCTGGGATTGGGGTGTTATTGTGTGTCTCTGGTGCATATACATGCATACAAATTTGGAGAAAAAAAAGCCATCCATGCTGTATTGAGTGAGATATGATTTTCTTAATTGATCCTGCATTCAGTCTCTGATTGAGCTGTTCACAATCTGGCTTTCTACATCAAAAGCCGGAATATTGGAATATCCACACCTCCTCAGAGCTGCCTCCACCCACCAGGTAAAGCAGTAAACAACAGTTTCCATTTGGAAAGCACTTGTTCAGATTAGGAAACACCACGTTGCAGCTCCACGCAAAATGCTCAGTTTTTGGCTCCTCAAAAGAGCTCAAAACACTTTATTTTGTCCTAGTGGAAGAAAACAGAAGAGCGGCATGGGTTGGATTTATTTTTGATGGTAAGATGCTGGCAGTAAGGGCGGGGAAGGCAGAAGACCTGCAGCAGCATGGAGCTCAAAGAGGGAGGGTCTCTGCAGTGCTAGAGAGCTGGAATCAGCTGATGGAGCTGGAAGGCTTTAGAGTCGGCGTCTCAGGAAGAGATCAGAGTTCCAGGTAAGCAATTAAATCTATTCTTTTAACTTGAAGTCATTTCTTCAATCACCATTCAGAAGTATTTTTGCTTTATTCTCTGAGTATCAGGTTCTCACACCGGAACAATTGGGGAATGGATTTATCACAATAAAAATATTTTTAGTTAATTTTTAATCAAATTAAAAATACTTCCCATGAGGGAAAATTCAGTAGTTTACAGAACAACCTGTCCACAGATCCAGGTCACTGAAGAGCAGTGCTCTATATTAATTAATATTATTGTTATTAACACCAGTAATTTCAACCTTTTTGGTGTAAAATGTTTATCATGTCAGGAGTTATTTATCTGAGTTGACCACATTGGTGTTAATCTAACTCAGATCAGAGTTCAATAAACTTCCATCCTTGCAATTCAAAGTCAGATGTTCTTTTTTTTGGTGTTAACTGAATAAGGAGTTCCAGTTCAGAGTGAATTTATCTCCTTCCAGACATAATTAAGCTTCACCCAGAGCCACACATTTTGTGTGCAGCAGTGGAAGGAGCAGATTCCATTATCGTGTCATGTAGATCAAAGTGAAGTCTCCTAAAATCTGTGATTGTGATGCAGGTGAAAGACTTGGAGCAATACTGGTCAACAATGAACATGGAATGGGAACATCAATGAAAAGAGACCAAAACAATATAATTGGCAGAAGGTTGTATGCTGCAAAGACTTCTGGGTAATGTGTTCGTGCTAATTGTCGAAGTTCTCTGTTAAACATTATAGTTTGTGCCCCAATTATAGCTGTGCTCCTTAGTTATGTTGTTGCCCATGTTGAAACGCCTCTGCAAGGGACCACTGTCTGTGCTGGGAGCTGCTTTCCCTCTCCTTTTTTCTTTTAGCTCTGCTGCAGCTCACAGTTTTGGTTGGGGTGTTTTTTAATACAAATCAGGTAATTTTTTTTAATAAAGTCTTTGAGGAGAAAGATCTTATGTTCAATTAACTACATGTACTCGTTTTATTTTTTGTTTAGTCAAAATTGCATTTGTCTTAATGATATTTTCATCATTGTCACGTTCTGAAGGATGGACTCAAATGCAGAGATTGGCTTTGTCTGATTATTTCTCATTTTGTTGGTAGCATACCATGCGCATGGAAGAGAGACAACGACGAGATCACGACAGGGAGCTGAGGTAATTAGGGTCACAAGGAAAAAGGGAGTGATGCAGACCGGGAGACAGTCACACTGACACATAATTTGCTTTTGTTAGTTTAACTTAAGCGTGGATAACACACTGTCTCAATGGGGTATTGAGTGGGTAACAGTACAGAAGCTGCAGAGAGGTGGGTTAAACTACGACTCTGCTTCCTGATCTGGACCCTGGTTTGTCAGTGTTTTGAAGGACTAATAAATCTGTCCAGATTAAACATGTCGTCACTGGTCCGATCGGGAAAACACTATTGCTGAATTCAACCACTGAAGGAGGAGCACTGTCCCCAGATCTCTTTCTACCCTTTTAATTTTTTGTCCTTTCCTTTTTGGAATGCACTTGTCTATTTGGATGATCATTTTTAATTATCTAAAGGACTGTGGAATAAAGACATGTTTTGCTCAGCTGAAGATTTTGACAAACTGCTTCAGCAAATGGGTAAATTGGAAATAAAGATCAAACATCTCAAACTTACGGTTGAGATAAACACGGGTTATGGGAATGAAAGGACCCTGCCCATGATTCCATAGATGAAACAACCTAGCAGCCCTGTGGTAATCGCTACACATTCCAAAAACCTCAACAAGACACCTCTAGCCAAAAAGCGACTTACTGAAGAACACCACATTCACAGCTTGAGAAATGGAGTCCAAAGCAAGACAGAAACCTGTAAATAATGAAAACAAATACAAACAGATCTTTACACCTACACCTTATTTTGATATTTGCATTAATCAACCAACTGCAACAGCTGTAATTTGCACATTTTGTTACCATGCTATACCAACTGGTTGGAAGTTTGTGTGTGCTATTTTTAATGCACAATACACAGTCTGTACTTTAACATTCTGATGTAAATATTATCTCCTCTGTAAAATATTGAGTTTGCGTACAGTATTTGTTGATACTTGCACATTTGTTTTTTTGGCTGCAGCTGTTCTGTCCAAATTTCCCCTCTTGGAACTATTAAAGGATTTTATTGTAATATTCTAATATTCAATTGACAGCCCCCAAGGTAGATGAGCAAAAAACATTACGTGAAACTCTTCATAACTTCAGCTCAATCCAGCATGTCAACCAACCAACACACAAGCGAGGTCTCACTCTAGAAATAATTAGTAAAGGTTTAAATATCTCTAACATCTCCGTAGTGAATATTGTGCCATCTGGGTTCTCTTTGAAAGCTCCATCTCAAAAAAAAAAAAACAAAAAAAAAAAAAAAAAAAAGTCTAGCGGAAAGTTTAGTTGAAACTTTTAAACAAATTTACTCTTCCACCACGCCCCATCATCTCCCAACAAGCCAGTAGATAACTTCTTTGCCAAAATCTCAAACATAAATTATACCATTGCTCCAAATGAAGTTAAAGTAGACTCAGCTAAAAAGAAGTCTCCATGGACTAGCGATCCACTACTACGTAGTGTTGATGAGCCGAGAGAAAATGGTGGAAAACTCGACTCCAGGTTCACTATGAGATCTACAAAGACAAACTGAAGATATACCAAACGCTGAAAGATAAAGGAATCATTCTTTTATGAAATCATTAACAGAAATGTTAATATGCAGGCTTTGTTCGCAACACTTGAGATCAGTGATGACATGTTTAGAGGCATGATGTGGTTCCATGTGTGGCAAGGTACACAACGAGGGCCCAGGCAGGATTCAATCTCTCGACTCCCAGGTGAGAGTCATGCACGCCAACCAAAGGGATATCCCTGTGGCCAAGCAGCCAGGGCACATGATCTATCAGAGCCATAGCGACAGGACCTCCACACTGTCACATCTCTTATCACAAGCACGTCCTCGTGCTCCCGCGCAGGGGGCCACCAAATTCGAAGCCATGGACTTCTTACTAGCATCACATGGATCCTGCCAGCAATGCCGATGTGGCAAGTGGTAGATTCAGTAAGAATAACTTAAGGATAAAAAGTTGCAGCAACGCCACCCTGGGTTAACCCCCCACAGAAGTGTAAAATAAGGCCAGTACGTTCGACAATCACCAAGGGAACGGATGGTTTCTTTCCAATAAGACAATTGTTTATTTCAATATTTCATTTAACACATACATATAAAAAAGACTTTTAGGATAGAGTCAAGTTACCAAGATTGAACCTGAATAATTACCCACACGGCCTAGGGCAAAAAAAAAAAAAAAAAAAGTTAAACATGCAACAAAAATAAGTTGTAAACATGCAAATGATGAAAACAAAGCACGGCAAACAAAAACAAATAAAGATAACTCCACTTAACCCTGTGGGCGTTCTGGTGGTTGCCCCGGCAACCAGACGTCCGACGCCCAGCTTCTAGTTAAAACAAACAGGTTAGACAAAACAGCAGTTGTGGACCCCCGGGCACCCCACCAGGTCTGAGGATGGACTGATCGTGGCGGGACGGCGAGATGGAGCAGCAGGAGAGCCAGTGCCCCGCCGATGACGTCAGATACTCAGCTGATCAGGTGGACCTGCCGCAGGCAAAGCCGGATGACAGAGCGGCTCTCGGGCCCCAGCCAGCACGGGCAGCCACACTGCAGACAGACAAAACTGGCATGTTCCCCCCTGGCTCAACACAACCCTCCCAAGCAGAGATGAGGACTTACGGTCGTTGTGCCACTGAATCCGAGTAACCTGAATACGGCTGACACACCCACAGGACCTATGGCTGCAGTGTTAATGCTGTAACTGCATGCACAGTTCTGGTTCCACTCGGCAATCGCACACTACAAATAAAGTAGGAGCCATGAACATTAGACTACTAATGCGCAGGAAACAGGAGGGAAAGTAGGCTACTTACGATCACAGCCTGCGGTTAGTCTTCCAGCATACCAGCACCCGAGGTGACATACAAGAGCTGTGTCTGGAGGAGCAGGCAGCTGGCTTTTATTGGATGGCTCACCCCGCCCCGCAATCAGTCCAATGCGAGCCACCTGGCTCTTTACACTGGCTTCCAGTCGCTCAAAGAATAGAATTTAAAACAGCTCTGCTTGTGTACAAGTCTTTTCATGGTTTGGCACCAAAGTACATCTCTGACATGTTAGAGACATAGGAACCATCTCGGGCCCTGAGAACTTCAGGGAGGGGTCTCCTGGTGGTTCCCAGAGTCAACAATAAACACGGTGAGGCTGCATTTCAGTTTCAGGCAGCTAAAATCTGGAACAGTCTTCATGAGGATGTGAGACAAGCCTCAACTCTAACAATGTTTAAATCCAGGCTGAAAACAGTTCTTTTTACCCGTGCTTATGACAATTGAAAGTATTTTATCTGCAATCTTGCTTTTTATTGTAATTTATTTATATATTTTTTTTATTTTTGTAATTAATTTTTTTCTGTTTATCAGTTTTCTTAATTTATGTAACTGTGAAGCACTTTGAATTTCCTTGTGTATGAATTCTGCTCTACAAATAAACTTGCCTTGCCTTTACCGAGATGGGACCAGACAGGATCTGTCCCATCACACATGACTGGTTGTGTGAGTGGTGTCCTGCAAAAAAACGTGGGCTACATTGATAACTGGAAAACTGGCCCAGATTATAAAAAAACAAGAGCAGTTACCATGCCATGAAACTGTGGCTGCTGCTTATAGTCTAGATCAGAGAGTTTGCCACGTATTGCTGCATAAACTGAATGGATTTTCATGTCTTAATGTCAATAAATGCTGGATGGATGTGTTGGGACGTTCTCATTTATTCTGGACTGCTTGTTCTGTGAGAGTGAGGAAATATTTTTATAAAAAAAGCCGAGCCAGACCCTAGGGATGAGAAAATATATTCATTATGATATTCGTTATGATAAATGATATGCATTATAAAGACAGACCAGAGAATGCCAGGCATTACCAAAGGGTCTGTTTATGTGCTTTCTGTGTGCCAAGAAAAAAAATCACATGAATCAGCTTTAAATAATGTCAGGCTCATTCAGTTCTCTAGCAGAGGACTGACTTCTGTTCTGTTTAGAGACACATTAACTTTTTCGTAAGAAGACAGTCTTTTTTTAAACCAAGAAAGGTGTTTCCCTTTTCTTTTACAAAGCCTGATCTCAATGTGGGTGTGTACTTTGCGCAGCTTTAAAGAGCGCAAGCACAACGCGTATTCCTGCAGGGAGACATGTATCCTTCCAGACGTGTGCCGCTCTGCTTGACTGTTGGCATCCTTGTCTCTGCTAAAGGTGAGTGATATAACTTCAAACTTATTACTCTTTTGGGGTATGTTTCGCTGCCAGTAATCCCTTCATTTCTGGTTAGAAACATTTTGGCTTTACTTTTATATTTAAGCACACTAAAATAAATGATCTGTCACTTTAGTATTAAAGTACTAAAGTGACAGATGAACGACATCGTTCATTTGTAATAAATTTGACTTTATCGTTCAACTCACTGGTAAACCTTTTTTTTAAACGTTTAGCCTCCTAGCGTCGGTACATTTCGTTGACAATGTCGGCATCGTTTCATTTGGTTTATTCATGTCAGACAACTTTAAAACTCACGGAGGCTAATCTGATAATACAAAATATACTTACCAAACACTAGATTTAAAAAATATATCTAATATCGATATAACTTTTCCTCTCTTCGTGGTTGTTTTAGTGCTAAAGTTCTGGCGTGTATGGGGAGAATCAGAGCCTATTGACTAGACGGCTCTGGCATGTGAGAGCCATCTATCATATCCCGGCATTATGTACTATCGCGAGATCTTTTATTAGTTCTTGAAATGAGTGGCTTTGCCTCACTAGGTCCTTTGTAATTATAATTATTAGAAAAAAAAACAACCTAATATATATATATATATATATATATATATATATATATATATATATATATATATATATATATAATCCTTTTTTTGTACAAATCATGTTTTTCATTAAAATAATTCCTTTTTTTTTTCTTTTTTTTTGTTTCTTTACAACGTGTAAAAGAAACTTCAGTGGACGACTCTTCACAGCCTTGATGCAGACGTGCACAGGACGTCAGCGGACGTCTTCACAAACTCTTAAAAAAACGTGGCGAATTAAATTAATAATTGCAGTATTAACCATGCAAAGATTAAGCGCAGCTTTATCACATCTGATTGTGAGGGTGAGGATCGTGAGGGATACAGGGTCATGATTAACTACAAATAGACGTGTAAAGGACGTCACCTAGTGGACATCCACTTACAACTTTCTGATTCTTGAAACATTGGCAAAAACATGTCCCACCAAGACAAGTGCTCATGCTGTTGCAAATGACGAACATTTTCATGAATAAAAAGAATCAAGGTTATAATCAGGGGTTTCTTTGCACAAGTTAAGGTTCTTTTATAGTTTTGTTTTCATTTTTTTATAAATTAAATATCATATTTACCATATGATAAATACTATAATTTATCATATTTAATTATCATATTCTGGCCCATTTCCAACCAAATCACTTGTCCTTGGATAGGAGATATTAATTTCAACTTAATTAAAAGAGCAAAAAGTAATAATTTAATTGAATAATATCTTTACTAGATGAAAGAGTACATTGTAATTTGTATAAAAAAATCACGAACACTGTTTTTTGTATCTACGATTATTTTTTTGGTTGCACAAAATGTGTCCCTATATGCGTCACCACCGTCAAGTATTTATAAAAAGCAATAAAATCAGGCAACTACAAAGTCAACTACATTCCTGAGGACCCCATTTTCAAACCTTCAGCTCCATAGAAATGCACTCTACTGCATGCTTCAAGATCAGCCAAGCACGTGTAAGTTTGCTATTTTCTTAAAACTTGTTCATAGTTTTGGACATTGCTACTGTCGCAACCATAACATGTCAACACCCTCTCTTTTGTATAAAAATATTACATTTGGTTATGACATAAATGTATACTTTTAAGAAGAAGTCTGAAGTAGCTAGCAACAGAGGGGAAACCAGATGGCTAATGTGAACAACTAATGCATATCATGTGAAATAGAAGGTTTTTGACACCACCGTCAGACGGTGGTGTCAAAAACCTTCTAATGGTCCTCAATGGAGGCTAGAATATAATTGCTGATCTCAATATATACCAATATGAATTGTAATGTTTCATTAACCTCTTTTATATTTTTATTTTATGTAATTTCCACTATATTTCTTCTATATAGGCTTAGACCGCATGCTACTCTTAAGCAATATAATGAGAATGAGGATGGCAATTCATATCCTCACAGCTGTGGTTTGGCTTCAGCCCCAACCATTAGAATATCCATGAACATCCTTACAAACACGCCACATGGTATCAGAATCAGAATCAGCTTTAATGGCCAAGTATGGCACATAAAAGGAATTTGACTCCGGCAACTTTTCTCTCCAGTACAGAACTTAAATAAGTGAAATAAAAAAGGAAATAAAAATAAATACAAATAAATAATAAAGGATAATACAGACATGGACAAAATTGTTGATACCCTTCATTAAATCAAAGAAAAACTCACAATGGTCACAGAAATAACTTTAATCTGACAAAAGTAATAATAAATAAAAATTATATAAATGTGGACCAATGAAAGTCAGACATTGCTTTTCATCCATGCTTCAACAGAATTATTTAAAAAATAAATGCATGAAACAGGCCTGGACAAAAATGATGGTACCCACAACTTAATATTTGGTTGTACAACCTTTTGAGGCAATCACTGCAATCAAATGATTCCTGTAACTGTCAATGAGACTTCTGCACCTCTCAGCAGGTATTTTGGCCCACTCCTCATGAGCAAACTGTTCTAGTTGTTTCCGGTTTGAAGGGCGCCTTTTCCAGACAGCACGTTTCAGCTCCTTCCAAAGATGCTCAATAGGATTGAGATCAGGGCTCATAGAAGGCCAGTGTTTTCCTCTTAGCCCTTCTTGGGTGTTTTTAGCTGTGTGTTTTGGGTCATTTTCCTGTTGTAAGACCCGTGACCTGCGACTGAGACCATGCTTTCTGACACTGGCCAGCACATTTCTCTCTAGAATCCCCTGATAGTCTTGAGATTTCATTGTACCCTGCACAGATTCAAGACACCCTGTGTCAGATGCAGCAAATCAGCCCCAGAACATAACCGAGCCTCCCCCATGTTTCACAGTAGGGACCATGTTCTTTTCTAGATATGCTTCATTTTTCCGTCTGTGAACATAGAGCTGATGTGCCTTGGCAAAAAGTTAAATTTTTGTCTCATCTGTCCACAGGACATTCTCCCAGAAGCTTTGTGGCTCGTCAGCATGTAGTTTGGCATACTCCAGTCTGTTTTTTTAATGATTTGTCCTCTGGCTCAAACAGCGAAGGATGTTCCGATCTGACACTGATGTTCCTTGAGCATAAAGTTCAGCTTGGATCTATTTTGAAGTCTTTCTAGGCTCTTTTGTTACCATTTGGATTATCCGTCTCTTTGATCTGTCATCAATTTTCCTCCTGCAGCCACGTCCAGGGAGGTTGGCTACAGTCCCATGGATCGTAAATTACTGAATGACATGTGCAGCTGTAGTCACAGAAACATCTAGCTGCTTGGAGATGGTCTTATAGCCTTTACAGTTAACATGCTTGTCTATGATTTTCTTTCTCATCTCCTGAGACAACTCTTTCCTTTGCTTCCTCTGGTTTATATTGAGTGTGGTACACACCACGTCACCAAACAACACAGTGACTACCTGGAGTCCTATATATAGGCCCACTGAGTGATTACAGGATTGTAGACACCTAGGATGCTGATTAGTGGACATACCTTGGATTAACATGTCCCTTTGGTCACATTATTTTCATTCTTTTCTAGGGGTACCATCATTTTTGTCCAGGCCTGTTTCATGCATTTATTTTTTAAATAATTCTGTTGAAGCATGGATGAAAAGAAATGTCTGACTTTCATTGGTCAACATTTATATAATTTTTATTTATTATTACTTTTGTCAGATTAAAGTTATTTCTGTGACCATTATGAGTTTTTCTTTGATTTAATGAAGGGTACCAACAATTTTGTCCACGTCTGTACAGGGAAGCAGAGTTAAAGGAGGAATACCTCAGAATGGAAAGGAAAAAGATGGAAGAAGAGGGTGGAGGAAAGGAAGCTAAAACATATCATTGACTTAAATGAAGGGGAAAAGAGAAGTCAGAGAAAGGCTTGGAAACATAGACAAGTATCAAGAGAATGTATGCTCACTGTTATTTGTTATCTGTTTGTCACATCTATACAGTTTATATTACAGATTTAAGAAGAATATAAGGTGTTATTTTATGAGTAGGGGGCCCTGGACGGCTATTTAAGATGATAATAGGGTTGCATTGTACGTTATCCCTACTTGTAAGGACTATTTTTTTACTATGATGGTTTGATTTTTGATAATATAGGGATATACCATATATTCCTTGAAAAATGTTTTATCACAGTGCTCAGGGTTTTTATTTGTTGGACCAAATAGTTAAATAAAGTTGTTTAACAAGAAGCCATTGACTTGACTGGTATACATTCAGAATTTTATGTTGTAATAAGGCTACCGTCACCATCGTCAGAGGGAGTTTTAATTGTTTAAAATGAATATTCTTACAATATATTTTGTCAGTTCTGTTTTTAATAAAAATATGTTAAATAGTTCCATTTAAGCTTAAACGCATAATGTTAGATCTTTTAAAGGAGTACTTGTGAATCAGTATAAAAAATAAACAAAACTGAATATTCAACATTCAACAGCATATATGTGCACTAAGAATGCCAGATAATGATTTAAAAACTCTAAATACATATTAGACCAAATAAAAATAATTTGCTTTTTATTATGTGATGGTGTTGACAAAAACAAAGTAATAACTGCAAAAACTCCTATTTTATGAAAAAATGCAAAGTGGGGAGGTAACACAGGTACAATGCTGAACAGCCAAGACCTTGGTATATAATAATATCAGGGCTGGCTAATATGGCCAAATTTTTATTTCCGGATATAGCTCAGTTTATATCCTGCTAACGATATACTTCACGATATAGCAATTTTTCTGTTTAATTTATTTCATGAATAGTTTATAAAAATGTACAACGTGGAAATGCATTTTGAAATTATAGATGACAATAACACCACCCAGACTCATCATGTACTGATCTCCATCTGCGGGAGCTATGGATATCAGTGATCTTCTAGGGCAGCCTTTGAATTAAACATTATTTGAAAAGCATCCACATTTTGCTGTTATACCTGCTGTCACTAATTTTCTTAACTTTACAGCACGTTTTGGCAGTAGCGTTTTTTTTCTTCCCTTTCTCCTCATGCATTCTCTAGTTTTAATTTGTTTCAGTATCCTCCTGTCTCCTATGTAAAAGAGGGGTGTTATGTCGATACCTATGGCAAGCCGATGTGATCATACAACGCCACTTCCGGGCGGCGTTTTAAACGGCATATTTTCAAAGTAAACGCCGTTCCAGACAGCGTTTGTCAAAAACGGAACGGCGTTTCAAGCGGCGTTTGTGTCAAAAATAAACGGCGTTTAAAACTCCGTTCATACTGTATGTTAATTAGATTTATTTTAACCAATACGTTTGAATCTGTTAATGCAAGGAGTAGACCTTACTAAAAGATCACGAGAGGCTAGATCTTTTCAGAATGTCTTTATTTTGTTCAGAATTACCTTAATGGAATCAGTACTTGATAATTCTGGACAATAGATACCCTCGTTAAACAAATGCATTAATAAAGAGTGACCATAAAGATATGAATATTAGCATGCCCCACCTGTTCACAACTCATAACATAGTACCCACTGACTGGTTATATATCTCAGACCCATTGCAGTTTTATGATAAGATGGTACAGTGGTTAATAATCATGTCACTCTGTTGGGACCAGTGTGCTTCTTTTTTTTTGTGGGTCGAATCCCGGGTGGTGCTCAACGAGAACAGAGAATATCTGAGAAAGAGCAGAAGCTTTGAGCGCAAGCATTACAGGTTTGTAGGAGAAGACAGAATGATCCTCTCCCAAATTGTGATTGTATTCTCTTGATAAATTGCAGGAATTTCCCCCCATATTTTAGGCTTTTTTCCCCCTGAAAATTGGGTCAGGGCTCTCCTTGAAACAACATAATCTCAGGCCTCCAGACTTCTGGAATCGATAAACTTTTTTATGAGTGAAAGGTCGGCTTTAGGAATAGGGATAAATGGCCAGAACACCAGGGAATCGTCTTTCACATATCTAAAAGGGGCTTTAAATAACTTCTATTTTGCGTCAATAGAGATTTTAAGCTTCTCTCTAAAGATCTCCCAGTTTTCAAACATAAAAGTGGTTATATATCGGGTATTTTGCCTGCTAAGTGTTGCCTGCGTCTCTATACCAATGGCCGCTAGCTGCTCTGCTTTGTGAGCGCATGGAGGCCTACCATGGAGGCCGCCATTGCTCCTCCATTGCTGTAGTATCTAGTTGGCCGCTAGGCCCCCATTGAAAAGCATTTGACTTTAGACCAGTAAAAACAACTTTAATGCCTGGTTTCAATTTTTTTTTAAACTTTCTATGGCTACATATTCTTCCTGAGAACGCTGGGCTCATTAAAAACCTGGGCACCAGGCTGGTTTTCGTAAGATAATTTTTTTGAAATCTTGCATAATTTACACATTTAGTTTGCTTTCTGCCACACAATGACTCGCGCATGCGCCAAAATATGTCAACAAAGATTCTCCTATACGGATGATGATCCAGTTCTACACTGCAATTATTGAGTCCATCCTCACCTCCTCCATCACAGTGTGATACGCTGGCTCCACCATCAGGGACAGACAAAGACTGCAGCGTGTGGTGTGTTCTGCTGAGAAGGTGATTGGCTCTAGATTACAATCCATCAGCACCAGTACACCCCCAGGTCACTGACCCTTCTCACCCTTCTTACGGACTGTTTAACCGGCTCTCCTCAAGAAGGAGGCTGCAGTCTATCCAGACCAGAACCTCTTGCCATAAGAGCAGTTTTTTCCCCTCTGCTGTTGGGCTAAAAACAATAAGTTTGCTCCCATTACCCGCTCTGCTTAAACAATAAGAAACGTGTTGTACCTTTGACATGCCTTCTGTCTGAATTTTTTTTATATAAAACTTCCTGTCTCATTCAACTTTTTTTCTTCTTTTTTCTGTTCTTTTGATGTTCTGTTCCTGCTATAAATACCGCACAAAGTACAGAGACAATGTCCTGGTTTTGGTGAGACTATGAATTAGCATACATTGCATATAAATTGTGGCTGATAAATATCAAATAAACAAAAATTGGGCTTTTTTCAAAGTATTTTGCTCACTCAGTCAGTCTTATACATCTCTTAGTTATCTTCTCCTAACAGGAACAGCTACATCTAATGTCCAGAATGATGAAGTCTCATCTCTGCCTCATGTTTTATGAGTTTAATTTCTGTTAAACCTCTCTGTGCTGTGTTCTCTCCTGCAGGTCTGAGCATCAACACTACTGTTGGAAAGGATATTACTCTGCCATGTCAGGCTGAGGGATTGATGCCTTTTGAGGTGGTGGAGTGGAGCAGACCTGGTACCGTCACAGAATATGTTCTAGTTTTCCAAAATCAAAACCCAGAACCAAAGATCACAGAACAAAGGTATGAGGGTCGAGTAGAGCTGAAGGACATAAGGAAAGGAGACGTGTCTCTGGTTCTGAAGAATGTGACTGCTGAGGACAGAGGGACATATGAGTGTTATGTTCTGAAAGAAAAAAAACACAGGAAGAGAGCCATTACACCATTCAACACCATCTACCTCCATGTTGTTCCTCCTCCTCCAGGTGAGTCTGCCAGCGATCTCATCGCAACTCAGAAGAGACTGAAAACCAGTCCAAGAAAAGCAGCATCCTGCATCCAGTTCATGTAACATTCGCGCTTTCTATTTCCCATTGACAATCAAAAATCAATAACTTATCTGGTGATATTTTATTAATTGAAGATTTGAGAATTTTATAATCTCATATTCCTATAGAATTCACCACATTACAGTGACAACAGAACTCAAATAATACAATTGTTATTGATTCAGTGCAAAACATGCTGGTTTTCCTACATTTTCAGGTCACAATAACAAAATGCAAAAACAGGCATCAGGACAGAATTTTATGTCAATGTTACAGTAATTGGGTTAACAGGACCCTGTAAAACTGTTGGTTATTATGTAGTGATGGCATGAGATTTGGCTTGGCCATCCAGGAAGTAAAGGAAGAAAACGTGTTGAAAATGAAGGTTTACTCATTAAATGATCCACATATACTCAGATCTTTACAAGACCAATAAAACATGTACACACACACACACACAGACAAGACAGACACAAAACAACATCAAGGGAAAAACCTTTGGCCAAACATGAGCTACTTAAAAGCTCAGTGCACACTTTTATAGATTAAATATGTTCAAGATATTATGGGGTGAACAGAAGGCTGTTTTTGTTAGCAGAAGGTTGAATGAAAACTAAAAGCTAAGAAGGGACTCGGGGGTCAGATATCTACCAAAGGAGGGAGAGGGATCATCAATACTGAAGGATTGACCCCTTTTACTTTTATTATTGTTATTAGGAACATAAAGTAATAAAGGACCCATAACAATACAAAATTGAAGACAATATTTCATTTCTGTCACATTTCTCCTAGATATAAATGAGTACTAATTAAGACTGTTTTTTTTTTTTTTTTTAGCGTTTTTTAGAATTAGTTTAGAAATATGGAATAACTGATCATTTTGACTGTCAGTATTTTAGATCACACATACTTTGAAAAAACACTTCCAGCTGGAAGCTAATGATGTATCTATTTTACCATCTTCTGCGATACGATACAATTTATGGGCGATCCGATTAGTCGACTAATTGTCAAAATAATAGACGATTAGTTGATTACCAAAGTACTTGTTTGTTGCAGCCCTATTTTAATTTTATTCAAAGTCCATGATATTGCTTTTACCAACCTCCAGCTGAATCTGTTTGTCTCTGGACCAGAATCTCCAGCAGCTTCCTGGTCCTGGATGGGAAGGAGAAATATCTTAGATCAGATGTTGATGATGAGACTCAGTAGAAAGCAGTTGGTCTGAGATCAGTAGATGGCATTGTCCAGTTAGATCAGACTAGAATTGAGTTCAACTTTATTGTCATTGCATATGTCACAAGTACAGGGCAACAAATGCAGTTTGCATCCATCCAGAAGTTTTTTTTAGCTATGATATAGATTTCTTTTTTAAAGAGTATAGATCTATTATAAATGAGTATGTTACAGATACACAATGTATGAAGGTATGTTATGAAGATAACTGAGTATATACGGAATATAACAGTAGTGAACATACAAGCTAAATATGAAAAGCTATAGGCAAGGCAAAGCAATTTTATTTGTACAGCACAATTTCAACACAAAGCAATTCAAGGGGCTTTATATGGTTGAAACTGGTACATATTATAAATCAGTTTGATAATTAGAATATAAATAAGCAGTTACAGTAAGAATATAATCAAGACAATACAACAATGTAATGTGATGTGTTCTGCTTTCCTAGTTCTAGTGAGAACACGAGCAGCAGCGTTCTGAATCAGCTGCAGCTGTCTGTTTTTTTTTTTTTAGGTAGACCTGTGAAGATACTGTTACAGTAATTGAGGCGGCTAGAGATAAATGCATGAATTAGTTTTTTTTCGGTCTCCTTGTGTCATCAGTCCTTTAATTCTAGAAATGTTCCTTAGGTTATAGAAAGCTGTTAATTTTCTCAATGCATTTATTGAGGCTCTGGATGGGTTCAACATCACCTGGTGACATTGAGATATAAAGCTGAGTGTCTTCAGCATAGTTGTGGTAGTTAACATTGTTGGTGGTTATAATCTGTCTTAGTGGGAGCATGTAGATGCTAAATAGGAGGGGCCCTAGGATGGAGCCCTGGGGGACCCCACATGTGATTTATGCATTTTGTGATGAGAACTGGCTATCTGACACAAAGAAGTTCCTGTTCTTGAGTTAGGATTTGAACCAGACGAGTGCTGTACCAGAGAGTCCGACCCAGTTCTCTAGACGTTCCAGTAACATAGTAATATATCATGATCAACGGTGTCAAACGCTGCACTGAGGTCTAATAGTACCAGTACTGTCGTTTTACCACGGTCAGTATTTGTACGGATGTCATTGAAAACTTTGACGAGGGCTGTCTCTGTACTGTGGTTCCTATGGAAATCAGACTGATAAATATCAAAGCGGTTGTTCATTGTTAGGAAGCTGTTTAATTGTTGGAACACAATTTTTTCAATCATTTTACCAATAAATGGGAGATTAGAGATTGGTCTGTAGTTTTGCATTACGGTGCTGTCTAGGTTCTTCTTCTTTAGTATTTGTTTGTTAACTGCTGTTTTTAAGGCTTTTGGGAAAACACCTAATAAGAGGGATGAGTTAATTATTTTTGATCAGATCCGCCCCGATGGCTGGGAGGACTTTTTTAGAAAACCTGTTGGTAAGATATCTAAGCAGCAGGTGGCAGAGCTTAATTAGTCAATAATTTTATCAAAACTTGATTGATTTATTGTTTGGAAGTGAGTCGTTTTCTCTGTACGAGTTTTCATTGGGCTCAATGTTGGTATTGGGGTTGGAACTGATGTACTGATTGACCTTCTGATGTTCAAGATCTTTTCAGTAAAGAAGCTGGCAAAATCATTACAGGCCCTGGTGAAGTTTGGGGGCTAGTATATCTATAGCAGATTAAAGATATAATATTGAGTATTAATAGCAGTTGTGGAACTTTAATTATTAAATTGTACATTACGGTTGTCTATACAGTATTTACAGTAGTGCAGTTGAGATCAGTAAGTTATATTGATATTTATACAGTAGTGATATACAGTTGATGATGTTAATGTTTTATTATTGTGTGTATGAGGGCACGGTCGGCCATTTGTTTGTTGTGTGCATGTTCAGTTATGGGTGGTTTTGTGTGTGTGCAGTTTTGTATTACTACCCTTCTTAGGACCCATGGACCTTGTTAGGACTAAAACCCGGTCCTAATACGGCGGACTCCCCTTTTTAGGGTTAGGGGTAAGGTTTAGAGGTATGGTGTGAATTGAGTTTTAGTCAGGCTAGAACAGTAGATCAGTAATGGTTAGGGTAAGGAAAAATGTCTGGGTGAAGCATAACTCCAGTTACTAAAATCAATGGAAAGTCCTAATATGGGTACCAATACGGACTTGTGTATGTGTGTGTTCAGTCCATTGATTTTCATGTGGGTTGAGATGTGGGGAGGCAGAGTTCAGGAGTCTGACAGCTGTGGGGAAAAAAGTTGTTCTGAAACGTTCAGTTACTAACACCTGGTTGTCTTCTGCAGGTAACATGGATGTAAGCAGAGAGTATGAAGGGAACCAGGACGGACGGACGGGAGGGTGGTCGTGGTCATATTATGGCTGTCTGTGCTGTAATGTTGGTTCCAACTGTGATGGTTGTGATGGCTGCTATTAGGAGGCTGAAGAAGAACTTTATGTCTTCTCCCACTGATGCAGAAAACCCTTCAATAATCTGACTGAAAATTGTTGATGTCTCTGTAACAGTAACAAGGTACACTCTAAAAAACATTACACTGGCTCAACTTAAAAAAAATGTTGCAACCTTTTGCATTTAACTTTTTGAGTAATTCCAAAAAAAGCCATTAATGAGTAATTCCCATGAACCTTTTAAAGCTGGACCAACTCAATTAGTTTAGATCAACTAACAGAACTTGTTTTGTCCCCTACAACCTTAATTAAGTTGAAGCAACTCAATTTTCTTATTAATGTTTAATTTCTCAAATTACCTTATTTAAGCTGGTATAATTCCTTGTTTTTACTTTCCCTGTACTTAAAGAAGTCCATACAAATTGTTGCAACAATTTATTTGAGTTTTAGCAACATATTTCACTTAAGTCAGAATAACGGACATGACAATTACAGTTTATCAAAAAGTATTTATAATAACCATTGTATTAACAATTTTTATGGCAATCAAACAGCAATATCAGATATGGGACATAGTTGCATATGCAACAATTGATAAAGTCCTGCCTAAATGTATAAAATTATATATCTATCTCTCTATCTCTATCTCTCTCTATATATATATATATATACACACACATCTATATTTAGATACATCTATAAAAAATAACTGGTCAATTAGTGAACAGCTTAAATTTTTCTATTAGTACAGCACGTTCCTTCAGATATATCCTGAGACGTCAACTTTTACAGAACTTCCAAGAATATTTCCGGAGTAAACTTTCATTTTACTCAGTATACTTTAGAAACATTCAAACAATGCATAAACAACATTTCCGGCTGACGTGGTTGACAGTCTTCACATTTTTTAGGACAGCAGTTTACTTTTCAGAGACACTACTTTTGGGCTTGCTTTAAGGTTATCCAGTTCAAGAAATACCTTTTGAAATATTTCAAAAGTGTTTTTTAGTTCCTTCGGGTAGCTGAGATTGAGTGAGTAGATCACTCCCATTAGCAAGGCACAGGCTCTGGGTACGTCAATGTCTTCCAGGACTTCTATTCCTTCAATACCAATCCGTGCGCTGGCTGGATCAGATGTGGCACCTCTGGTGACAATGTTTTTCAACGCTTCATTGGTGAGATCTCCATCAACCTAGCATAAGTCAGAATACAAATTGGAATTTAAAAACCTGAACAATTAAAAACAAGACTAACGCAAAGTATATTTTTTTCTGTCAGATTTACTTACCAACTGCTCCTTAAGGAGATTCTCCTCTTTTTCCCCGAGGTACACCACCAATCCACGGATTACAACCTCTCTCCTCATCTCCACAGAATCATGCTGTGAATAAAACCCCCCCAAAAAATGGTTTAACTGCTCCTATATGAGGAAAGGTTTATGATCTGGGATCATACACATTTATATTCAAGATTTCCCAAACCTTTCTATGGCTTTGAGTATTTTATAGGGGAACTGCTGTTTTTTGCAACCTAGACCTTATTTCCAGCATGCAATAAGTTAATTTACTTACCCAGGTGACTTTTGTGATATCTGGAGTCCACCAGGAGATATTTTGATCTCTTGCCAATCAGGTTATATCCATTTGAGTTAATAGGTCATGTGAACAGCCTCTAAATAAGGCATTATCTGCCACAAACCGGCTTCATTTTACCAGTCCTTTGGTGCAAGTCGCTAGTGCTATTCACCGGTTAGTTCTGAGTGTGTCAGCAGTGCGCTGATGTTAATATTTGAGGTGTTTTACAGCCGTTTAGTACAACTAGCTGGTGATACACTAGTCGTCAGTAATCAGTGCTTTCACGGCCGCACATCATCTAAGTTTTAGTCTGAGCAGAACTTTCACTCTGTGATGATCTACTAGTGAATTATTGGAAAATGTGGAAATTGAAAATACGTAAACAAATTCTTATTTGCAGTAGTAGGTTTTGTCTAACTGCCACTGAAGAGCAGAGTGAAAGTTCTGCTCAGACTACAAGTGAGATAATCCCTTATTTAGAGGCTGTATTAACTCTCATTATATGGATATAAGCTGATGGGGAAGAGTCCCAAATATATCCTGGAGGACTCCAGATATCACAGAGGTTGTCAGAGAGTAAACGAACCTATTGCATGACAGTAAAAGGATCCAAGTTGCAAAAAACTCAAGTTACCCTATACATAAGAGACAATAATGAGATTCTTGCTCCAGGAGAGAGGAAAAGAAGAAAATCGGAGTAGAAAAAGAGCACGAGGATAGAGAAGAGCAGAAAGAGGGTAAGATGGGAGGAAATGGAAAAGGGGTCAGGAGAGGAGGAAGAGAAGTGAACAAGGACAGGTGAAAAAGGGAGAGGTTTACACAAGCATGGAGAAGGGAGAAGAATATAGGAGAAGACATTGCAAGAAAATTAAATTGTTTATAACTTGTTTCAAGTGTAATTTCACAAATTACATGCAAAATCTGCCACTGAAATGAGATTTCTTTTCTTGTCACAAACCCTTGCTGGTATTTTGTATGCTTATATTAAGTGTTGAAATAAGTGAAATATGCAGCAAGAGGGTTGTGGGTTCATATCCCAGCCCAGGGTCTTACTGCATGGAGTTTGCATGTTCTCCCCATGCATGTGTAGATACTACGGCTTCCTCCCATGACTGGTAGGTTAATTGGTCTCTGTAAATTGTCCTTAGTTGTGTGTGCATTTGTAGGATTTGGAGTTCTTCACGCCTCGTGAGGAAAAGGAAGAAAACACGAGGGAAGCAGCAGCAGAAGAAGAGATAAAAAATGGGAGGAACAGGACAAAGAGAAACAAGAGCAGAGGAGGCGGCTGGAGGAGAGAAGTGGAAGGAGCTGTAGGAAAAGCCAAGAGAAGGTGGAACAGGGAAAGACAGGTTCTATTTGACATGAATCATATTCATACATCATGCAGCATCTTCATTATGCGCTGAATCGCCACTTTTGCAGCCCCTCCTCTTGAGGACACCAAGGACATTATTTTCGGTGTGTACTTGTCTAGTTTCGCCATAAATGTTGCCTCCAGGTTCACTGTGGTGATCCTTCTGAATTCTTCGCATATCTGTAAAAAAATATGAAGAACCTCTTCTTGACTTCACTAAGGAGATCTATTCTCCAATCTTCCAAACTTTCTTCTGTTTCTCCTTGTGGGTGAGGAGGCATAAAGTTCACCTCTGCCTTTCTTGGCTTTTTAATATTCTTTGCTGGTGCTTTCTCATGTCCTCGCTTCTTTGAGAGGGTGTTCACTTCGAGTTCAGGGCATCCAAGCTTTTTTAATTTTGATCTATAGTTACCCATCATTATTATTGCTGTCTGACCCCAGTCTGAATGAAACAAGTTAAAGTTTCTGTAAGAAAACAAAAATGTCTCAGTCAGTGATCATTTCCTGGGATAAGATTGATACTTTATGATGGATTTTCTGTATCGAAACAAAATAAAATGTTCCATCTTTATAAACACAGATTGTGTGTCTGGTTATTGATTTTTTTTATTGTTTTTTTTTTTATGTTGAGACAAAAAAAGTGCCTGAGTTACCAGCTAGTACTAGAATACCTCAGCATCAATGACATGATGATGATGATACACTTTATGCTCCTAAATTTTATCACTGGACCTAAAACACATAATTGTTTTCTTTGTTTAACATGAGGCCCACAGAGGAAGCTGCAGATTGCTGCAGCTCCTCCAGGAGACATTTAGCTTCATGTTTGATCATCAGATTTTCTTTCTATTAGCCTCCATAAATTCAGAGTCAGGCTCAGTTCATACTGCTGGGAACAGGTATGACTGTCATACAGATGAGTGAACAGTAAAGGTGGGAATAGAGCTGCTTTCGCTGCTAAATATTTGGATTTCTGCAGAGCATGGGGCCTGATGCTGCAACGCATTAATCATCTACAGGAAGAAGCATGCTTCTGGCATCTGGTTTAACCTGATGAGTCATAACATGCAGTGTGTTGACTTCACTTATACATGATTCAGTGATGATTCTGTGTCTGTGTTTACGTTTCCTCAAGTTATATTTCTAACCAGAATCTCTTCCAGGGCAGATTGCTTCATGTTCACATTTGTTCAGACCAAAGCTGTTAAAGATAAGTTCTTGCAGTGGGAGGCACTATATGAATGGGACTGTCTGTTAGACTCTCCTCCCTTTTTCCCAGGAACTAAACTACTAACAGAAAGAAACGATTTAAAGATAAAAAGCTGTGCATAAAAAAAAAACTGATATTTTTATGCACAGAGATGTAAACGCAGTACAGGAAATAAAGGGCCTGATGGACAGAGCCTGTTGGTTATAATCATCATCAGCTCCATGATTAACTCCACTGTAATCTGGAAAAAAAAGTGGAGCCACGTTCAAGATCAGCTGTAGGCAGATAAAAGAAGCACAGAAACAACTGGATTTCTATGTAATAAAAGTAGAGAGACTCCTAAATGTTCCCAGACTATATAATAATTTATGTTTTGATCCTGTGTTTACGATTTCAGGAGTCTGCCAATCACAGTCCACAGTCCCTCAGAAATAGTTGCTGTTATAATCAGCCCAATGTCTATAGTATGAGCTTTCCTTTTAAGATGACCCTCCAGAAATTCTGCAGAAAAGAACCAGAAACAAAGACCCTGAATTTCAATAGCCTGAAGGGGAGAAAATAGTTAATTTCTCCAGGCTGACTGGGTCCAAAGTGAAGTTCTGTGTTTTCTCTGTTTTCAGCGTCTGTGTGTGCGGGCCCGGATATAGGCATAGGCAAGGAGGGACATTGCCCCCCTAAATGCCATGACTGCGCCCCCAGTACGTGATGGCATGCAAAAGTCACAAATCTCCTAAATATTTCAAGTAAAATTAGCAGAGTGCTCTCTGTCCCTCATTCACAGTAGCAGCTGATTGGTAGATGCACAGATAGGGTGTGGCCAGTCGCTGCACTTGGTTGTTGCTCCTCCGCTTCTCACTTTTTTCTCGGTCACAGCAGAGTACCTAGACGCACAGCTGTTAGTTGAGCTCAGCCGCTGTTTTAAGTTTATTCCGCTATCGATAGCCGCAATTATTTGGTTACTCTTTCATTCTCTCCCTGTCTCTCTGTCGCTGTCTTTTGTAATTGCAAGTGAATCGAGTCGACTATGCGCAGATTTCTGGTTGCTAAAGCTAAACCTAGCACAGGTAGTGCTACGGTATTAGCAGCAGCGGAGACAGAATCATTACCTGGCTCGTCGGTATGGAGGACTACGGGGGTCATTGGAAAAGCAATACAGCATTTTGACGATAACTGCTCAATTGTGAATTAAAAATATAGATTGCTAAATATAATTTCAAATTCAACAATTAATCCATACAAAAAAAAGACAAATTTGAAAAACATTTTGTAATTACACATTTTAAATTTAAATACTAAAGAGGAATTGCAAATTGTATTTATTATTTGATTATTAAATACTGTGATTTGAAAATGTTTTTCAAATCCTATTTCAAAATGGAGAATTAAATAACACAATTAATAAATTACATTGTAAATATCTTTCCTTTTCATACATTTGTGTGAAATGTGTGTTTTGTATTTCATACATACAAAACACACATTTCACACACAGCTGATTCAGCACTACATTAATGGGACTGACCTCAATAAATCAAGTGGCTTAGTGAAATGGGGAGATTTGTGCTGAGAATTACGACCATAATATATCTGTGAAAGAATCTGTATCAATATTTGATATTGCAGGAAAGGACATTCTAACATGAAGATTAATGAAATGGATTTAATTTCATATTTTGATTTAATGTTTAATTTTTAATTCTTTAATTTAATATTTAAGGTTTTGATATCTGATGACTTATTTAAACAAAAAAAAAGAGTTTCTGATATCTTCATTTACTTTATTGCAAAGTTGTGAAGTTGTGGAGTTGTGAATGCATGTTGAAATAAAAATGCTGAACTTCCAGCTAATAAAATGTTATGGTCAGAGACCTAGAAATGTTTATCAATGGTAGGCAGCAGTAAACAGGAGGAACAAACAGAGAAACTGTTGATGGGAGGGAAAAGAATCAAATCAAAATTAACAGAAAGGAAACTAATATTAACTAATACCCTTAACACATGTGACCCAGTCTAATAGAAAGCTAGGAATAGATTCCTTCAGTTTGTTGTTTCTCCTCTTATTTCTACGGTAGAAGATGAAATGGATAATTTTTCTTATCACAACTAAGACCTGTTCCAACCTGGCGTCCCCATAATTGTGTCTGTGTAGAGGTTGCTAAATTAATATTTGTAGATATTATTTATAAAATAAAAATTAAAGACAAAATGAAAAATGTTTACATATACTAGAGTGTAAAGAAAAATAAGAACAAAACCTGGAATTTCTGTTTATTTTTGCAAATAAAAGTTCAGAATTAATCACTTTTAATGTATATATGTGGGTTGGGGGTGGGGTTGGGGGGGTCCTGGCTTCTCTTTGATACAGGCATGGGGGTCCTTAAAGAAAAATAGTTTGCAACCAGTGGTCTAACAGATCAGAACTGACACTAATACAACAAACACCTTTCTGTACACCAAACAGGTACATATGATGGCTTTACTTATTCTTTATAATGACTCCCATCTTCTACAGAGCGAATTTAAGCTTCTTCCCTCTTGACGGAGTTTATTTAGTCCCAAGATGTTGGACAAAGCGTTATAAAAATAGCTTTGTAATAGCTGTAAAAATAGCTGTTGTCACATAGCTCAACAAGAACTATTTATTTGATTCAACTTGATTTTATTTCAAATATGTGTTTGTAACATTCAGTGTGTGTGTGAGAGGGGATGGCAAATAATTATTGTTAGAGAGAAAAATGTTCAAGGCTAACAGAGTGCATTAATAAAACCAGAACAGGAAGTTATAAAAAGCAGTTACTGTTTTAAAGTTCAATAAATGTAAATATACTTTTTCTTTAGCTTTAATTCTAAGGTGGAAAAAATACATCTGATTACAGTTTGAAAGAGCTATTCACTATAGGCAGGGCAAGGTGATTTCATTTGTATAGCAGCCTTTCAACAAGGTTATTCAAGGTATTTTAGATGATTCTGTGATTAAAATCAGCAATTAAACATAAAACACAAAAAGCATAAAAAACATTTGGAAAAGTAAAGAGCAATTAAGCGTCATAATCGTCTTATCAAATGCAGCTCTAAACAGATTAGTTATAAGTGAAAAATGTATAACATATAAACCCCGAATTCCTGACAGTTGTGTGAATGAGGCATGATTGATTCAAGGGACCAGAGATCACAAAAACTGGGGGCAGGCTTAAAAAAAAAGCTGATGACCTCTGTTTCACTTTTAATAAGATAAAAAAATAAATACATTGGCCATATTTTCATCTCGTAAAAACAGTCATGTTTCAGTGAGCCAAAGTATCAGACCTGATAGTAACATAGATCTGTAAATCATCAGCAAAACAGTGGAAAGAAATATCATATTCCCTAAAAATGGGTCCAAAGGGCAACATAAAGATAAAAATGAATAAGGTATTTCCTCATTTCCACCTATACTGTAACTCTGGTCTGAGTCAAGGCTGAGCACAGATTAATCTTTTGACTCAAGAACTGTGCTTCACAGATATTCTAAGATTCCACAGGCTAAGTGTTACTGCTCTCTGTGTTACCAGCAGTCATTTGATACTCATGATTTTTATTCCAAATGTCAACAGGAAACAGGGCAGGGCGTCACCTGTTTGCATTCTGCTGTGTTCCAACTGTAACAATGAACTGATCAGACATGTCACACCAAGATGGAATGGTGAACAAAATGTGTTTCACAGAGGGCTATTCCATGAAGTGAGCTAAACTTAAAAGCCAGGCATACTTTAATAAATTTGATTTCAATTCAGTTCCACAAATGAGGCTAACTTGAAAACCGGCTTAGTAGAATTGGGATTATTTTTATTTTATTTTTATTAATCGAGCTGTCATTTTACTCGGGTATCAAGCAACAATTTATAAATATATTGGGGTTACTTTGTTAGAAGATCTCACTGGTATTGACAGATAGATATTAATTTTCCAGGATCTTTGGAGATTTATTGAAAACCAAACCCTAACTAACACCAACACCTTCAGCAAATCTAGATGGTGATGTATGTATCAGCTCAGTTCTCGGTGAGAAGTTGGAAGGAGTCTACGAGTGACCGAGCATCCTCCATGCTGTCTCTTCTCTGTCTTCTCAGACCCCCAGACGGTCGTAGCAGATGACCGCTTGTACTGATCCAGGTTCTGGTTCTGGTTCTGCTGGAGGTTTCTTCCTGTTAAAGGGGAGTTTTTCCTCTCCACTGTCGCTTCATGCTTGCTCAGTATGAGGGATTGCTGAGGAATTGCTGTGGTTGAAGTCTGTGTGATCCGGGCACAACCTCACGCCGATGACTCATCACAATCTGCTGGGATTCCTTACATAGAAAACTTTTAACTGATTGGAATGTTTGTATAATTGTATTGAAGTGCCTTGAGATGACATCTTGTGTCAATTGGCACTATATAAATACAACTGAATTTAATTTTTAATATATATATGTATATATATATATAATATTCTGCGATGGACTAGCAAACTGTCAAGGGTGGACCCTGCCTCTCACCCATTGAAAGCGGGAGACAGACACCAGCTCTCCTGCGACCCCAAGAGGATTGTGATGGCCTAAATCTTCAGCCACACAAAGTCGGTAATCCAACACACCACTGCATTTTTGTTTTTAATTTATTTTTATTTTACATAATTGAATTTCATTAAGTTCTAATTGTAGCGCGCACATTTAGTTAACTTATGTATATTAAATTTTGTCAAACACTTTAATATTTGCTTTTTTTGTGGTTGGACTGAGCCTTGGACCACTGAGGGTTGGGAGTTCCAGTTTGCCTTGCATTCAACAGAAGGTGGGCCATACCAACTAGAGCTCCACCATAGGGGAGGACCAGACTGTTTTATTCTATTTCCATCCATCCATTTTCTTAACCGCTTATCCAATTCAGGGTCACGGGGCAGCTGGAGCCTATCCCAGCAATTATCAGGCGTTAGGCAGGGTACACTCTGAACAGGACGCCAGTCTGTTGCAGGGCCAACACAGAGAGACAGACAACCATTCACACTCACATTCATTCCTAGGACAATTTAGAATGATCAATTCACCTATCATGCATGTTTTTGGACTGTGGGAGGAAGCCGGAGTACCCGGAGAGAACCCACGCATACACGGGGAGAACATGCAAACTCCATGCAGAAAGGGTTTTATTCTATTTGTTTGAATGAATTAAATTAGATTTAATGATTTTTTTTCTTTTTTTGTTAACTTTGTATTTAGTTTTAGGTAATTTAGGTTAACTCAAACTGTATTGCTTCTTTTTGTAAGTTAATTGTGTATATGAGTGTTTCCCCCTGTGTGTCAATCTGGTCTGATCAGCCAGTATTTAAGCTCCCTTTGTTTGTTGTTTGTCAGGTCAGTTTGTTGTTTGTTTAAGCAGATAGTTTGAGCTTTTGTTTGTTAAAAACCTCCATGAAATGAGTTAGGTTTTCTTCATTTGACCTCTTTAAGGGCCCTATGTTAAATGTTTTTCAATTTTTGGGAAATAAAGCCCATTTCTTTGGAAACAAACACTGTGTCCTCATGTCAAGCCGTCTCGGTCCCTCATAAGGATAAACAGTATAGAAAATTGATTGCTGGATGTCTTCTTTTCATTGGCAGATTATTTCACTTAATTAAAGAAGCTTTAGACTACCCTATTCCTTAATTATAAATGTTGATTATCATCTAAAAACAAAGATACAACAACATTTATACAACATTTATAAGATTGGGAGCAGACTTTTAAAAGTGTAAGGAACTTGCAGAAAATGGGGGTTTGGAGTTGGCTGGCTCCTGTTAATTTTGCAGGGAATGTTTGAATCAACATTAATATTTTTTGCCCCTGATTCCACAACAGCAGTGTTTACTTGTGTGTGTGATGTGACTCAAATTAGCAAGTGACTAATCTATAAAATAAATGTAGGTAACCACCTGTGTGTGCATGCATGCAGATGCTCCGCTGTCATGTTGATTTGTAATATCCCTGAACAAACTGCTCCCTCTGCTGGACTAACAAGAACATGCAGATGTAAAATGATGATAAATGATGATAAAAGTAGGGCTGATTCATAGTCCATCAAATTGTGTTTTACATGAGGAATTGTTGAAATTAATAGATTTTAGTTAACTAATGAATAAAAATAGCATCCAAACTTATTGTACATTTTCCCTGTAGTACTTTACATGCCCCTTTGATGAAAGTTATCCACAGAATGGTGGAGATGGCTGCCAGCTCTGATATCACCCTGAAAAGTTTTTTTTTTTTTATTGCAGCGTCAGCTTTATTCATTTATTTTTACTGAAGAAGACTTTAAAAAATATCAGAGCTATGAAATGAGAGAATGCTTTGTCCTGGCTTGTGTTCAGAACTCTGCATTGTGCTTTTCTTTACATGTAAATACATTTGATCCCCCCCCCCCCGCCAGGAATAACATCTAAAAATAAAACTGTTAATAAAACTGAGAAGTTAACCTTTTTTGGGTGGTAAAAATGTCACAGTGGCCCTAAAATGATAAGATTTAAACACAAAAAATATGTTTCTTTACTATTATTGACCACCAGAGGGCACTGTTAAATTAGAAACAAGCTTCAAATAGGAAGTTTGATCATTTCTAACTTTTATAATAGAATGGCCTTCTCTAAATGAAACATCCTTCCCTTTTTTCAGGGCAGTCAGGTAAATGATCATATTTCTGTTGCAATATGGTTAATTATTAGGCTACTGTTTGTTTTGGATTTTTTTAGAATATTAATAAAGTGATGGAAAAAGTGATTCCAAAGTCAAAATTGTATTATTACCTATTAACCAGGAAAAACAGCATCACACAGCAATAGTCAGTCATTTTTCTTAACTGGACATGCAGTTAACTCCCCCTTCCCTACTTACCTACTTGCTTTATTCCAACCATTCTTCTCTCTTTGCACATTCCTAGCTTCGTCTGTTCCCCAAAATCAGCTTTGTCACATCACCCTCTGCAGATCAGACTTCTTGTAGACCTTCAACATAAACAACTGTTAGAATTCTGCTTTACATTTTCCATTGCACCTGTTCATAAGTCAGTCCTAAAAAGACTCAATGTTACATATTATTAAATGATTAGAAGCTGAAATAATCTTCTTGTGTTGTAAGCAGCTGTGTGTAGCCTTCTGAAAATCTAACCCTGCTCCCACTTAAGTTACACTTGTTAACTATACATGTTTAGATGAACTCCTCCAGAAGGCCCTCATTTACTGTTAACGCAATAAGCTGTAAAGAAAAAGTATTTTATAGCTTTAATAGCCGAAAATTGACAACAGTCCTCAACACGCTTATTGAATCAAATAGCTCACTAGCTGTGACTTTAGCATTAACGCAATAGCCTTTTAGGCTACTGGTATGTTTCCCTTTACTTGTTGGCCAAGTGCAACAAGTTGAATATCAATTAGTAACATTATATCTTTAACTGGTGACAAAAACTGTACATATAGCAAATGTAGTAACAGTGCAGTGTAGTTGTAAACTAGAATAGAAAAAGTGATGAATGATGTCAAGGCAAGTGAATAAAAGCACAAACAGCTTTCCGTATAATATTACACAAAATGACCGATAGACACAGTCTGTATGCCTTAATTTTAAAACAATCATATTTTTAATGTTAACAATCCTAATAAACATCATAATCTTATGATTTCCACGTACGTAGAAAGAGACACTTTATAAAAAAAACACTAAAACTGACTGGCAACATACTCACACAAAAAAGTCAATCCATTATGTTGTACTATGATGCTATTGATGATTTTGTACTTATTCTAGTAGTAAGTAATCTAAAGTTGGACTCTGGTGCTTTCAACCTTTGCTGACATGACGGACTGCAGCTACACAGGGCGACTCAGTGGTATTTTATAAGATGTTTCTGCCATTTTTTATCAAAGCAATTTTTGACAAAGCGCATGAAGAGCAGAGAGTGACTAATGCATGAGACAGAGGAATGAAAACTAAGCACATTTTCTCAATAAATGTATTTGTTTTAGTAGTCTTGTAAATACTGATCACAGTTTTATTTCGTTTTTCTCTTGTGGCAAATTATGTTTTAATTTGAATTTAGTTAGCAATTTGAATTTAGTTAGCAGTTTTTTTTTTGTATTCTTTATTATTATTAATAATAATATTATTCTTTCTCACTCTGTTTCTCTCTATGCACAGTTTTTATGAAACATGTTGTCCTTCTAATGTGAGTGTATACTGATTTGATATTTTATTGCATGCTGCTGAGTCCAAAAGGTCATTGTTATAAACTACATAAAAGTCCATGAATGTCAAAACTGTTATTACTCTTCATTAGATATGTAGCAGACACGCACAATACACTACGCTCACACATGTAGAAAAATGTAGGCCTTTGTTACAATCAAAAAATAATACGTTTAATTTGATTTCATCTCACTTTTTGCTGCCTGGTTTGTTTGAATCATTTACAGATATTGAAACTCAACTCAACAGGCATTGGGCTCAACTAGGCAGGGAGGTGTTCTCTGAGGTTTCCTCCTTCTGTGGGTTGGACCTCACAGCCATGGTTTATATGTCCAGAACACAGAGAACATTGGTCCGTTTGGAAATCTTTATTAGTTTGAGGGCTTTGCTGCATAGACTTATGGATATTGACTATTTTCTCAGATATGTGTCTCTTAACTTGGCTGCTGCCGTTCTTGTCTCTGCTGAAGGTGAGTTGTGGAACTGTGAACTTTCTCTGTTTGTGTTTTCACTTCTTCGTTCTGCTCTGATTGGTGTTAGAAATCTCTTAGTTTTAGAAATAATCATTAACACACGAAGCAGTGATGGTGTTTACGTAAATCATCGATTTGGAAAGTGGCTTTTGTTTTGTTTGTTTTTTTAAATGTACACACAGTACATAAATTGTGTCTAACAAAAACAATAATTTCCTGAATTAAATAACCACTACCTATGCTATTTTTAAAGAAAATGTATTTTTCTTAGAAGGTGACTTTTACACTGACATTTACTTTTCAAGATCTGATTCATATCCAGAAACATATTCTGCCTGCCGATCAGTCTTCAGCTGATCTCAACTCAGGTCTGAGGAGACTGGAAACCAGTTCAGACCCTTCACTGGCCCATTACTAGCTTAGGAATTCATTTAAAAGCACATATTTGTTGATAACCTGCAATAAACCCCCATAAATATCAGAACATTGTTATGTGGAATCTTTTAAAATTTCCTTTTGTCGTGTTCGGCTACCCAAAGTTTAAAAGAGTAATTAGAGCCCCTGTGGAAGAAATAAAAAAAATAAAACACTTAATTGTGGACAAAATTTCTGTCAAAACTCAGAAATGTCTATATTCACATAAGAAAAGGAAGGTAGAGGAAGGTAGCTGCAATGTATTAGGGCCATGGTTGACAAAAAATATTTTGGACTAAATTTCCAAAATAAAAAAATAAAAAAAGCAGAATGTTTGGAGTAATGTTACATATTTTCCGGGAAAACATTTTTCTCATTTAGAAAGGTCAAAAATATCGGAGAGAAAACTTCTTTTGATTAATTTAAAAATATTTTCCAGAAATTTTTCTTTTATTTTCTCAGTTTGAAAGGTCAACATTTTTGAGCAAAAATCTGACATTTCCATGATTAAAGGCATACATTTTCAACACTTAAACTATGATATTTTCTGACAATGTAAAGACAAGTTTTGAAGGAAAAGAAAAGTCTGATAATAATCAGAAAGAAAGTCTGAAGTTGCCTAAAATTTTTAAATCAGATATTTCCAACAGAAATTGCCTTTCATGTAAGATTTAGTTGTTAAATTTAAGAGATAGCCATCTGGACAGTTTCCAAAAGTCCAAGCGGCAGCTATGCAGCTCTTTTCCCAGGTCAGAACAGTTTCTCCCGGGTTCAGATGAGGTCCTGAACGCATGCAATGGTAGAGACTGAGAGGAAGAAGGTGCAACATGGTTGCATGAGGTAACCCAGGTCTTATTATGCAGCAATAACTAAAGTTACACACCTGCATGGTGCTTAATAAGACGTACTGAGTGAAGCCCTGCTGTAGCTTCTTCCTCACAGGCTCTCCTGTTTGAGACGAGGTCTAAACCCTGTAGAAGTAGTTCTGATCCAGGAAAAGGGTTCCATAAACCACTTACGCTACAATTTTGAAAATATCTACATCTGCATCTTGCAAATTTAACATTTAAAATTTACCGGCATTTTCTGTTTAAAAAATCTGATTCTCTACAAACTCATTTTTTCCCCCTAACAAATATCTGTCTTTTTTTTTTTTAATCCAAATGTCTAACTTCACAATGTTGGGGAAAAAAATGACTTTAAATATTAAAAAGTTATTCCTTAAATAATGAAGATTTCTGAGTTTTCTTTCAGAATTTTTTTTTTTAATCAGACAAATAACTGAGTTTTTCTGTAACATATGTGAAATGAATCTCAAAATGTCTGAGTTTTTTCGGCTCCAAAATATGTTTCTTTTGTCTACAACGGCCCCATTACTTATTTGTATGTAGCTAATTTAGGAGAGTTGCATCTGGATGTTTTCCAAGGAAGGGAAAACGTCCAGGTCTTCTGTTACGAAGACATCTGCGGCTCCTTCCTCCATGTTGCCATGTTGCAGCTTCTTCCCTGCTTATTTTCTGGATCCTGTTTGGTGAGTCTGAACCCAGTAGATGTCCATATCCAGGAACAGAGCCACGTCTGTCTCTCCCTAAAGTCTTCAGATGCCCATCTCCAAATAGCAGCATCAGTCTTAGAGGACTTCTAGCATTTTGCTGACAAATGTCTGACTTTATAATCTCAGTGAACCTCTGAGCTTTCTTACACATTTCTGACTTACTACTTTTTTTTCTGAGTATGAGCCAGATTTTTTTTGGGAGATACAAACATGACAAAAGGAAAAAAAAATCCTCCATATGAGATAGTTCAGATATTTAAGGGGGGTTAATGTATATTCTAAACAGATATTTGTTTTAAAATCAATCCTTCATGATATATGCGGCTGGGTTACCATAGAGTCTAAGACCAAATATGTCCAGGGTCGCTATCCCGTTTGTGTTTTTCCATCTTGGAAAGAGATCAGTTTGTTAATGACTCTAAGGTGGAATTCCTCTACAGGGTGAATCTATAAAGTATCTAAGTTGGTTTCTCCAGACAAAAAGAGTTTCATTTAATGTCCAGAATCATTTATTCTGATTTCTGCTTAATATTTAATGAATTTGATTTCTGTTAATCCTCTCTGTACTGTATTCTCTCCCACAGATCTGAGCATCAACGCCACAGTTGGACAGGACGTTACTTTGCCATGTCAGGCTGAGGGATTGATGCCCTTTAACGTCGTGGAGTGGAGCAGACCTGGCCCAGACATAAAATACGTCCTGGTTTTCCGTAAACTGAACCCAAATCTGAAAGTCCCAGAACAGAGCTACCAGGGCCGAGTAGAGCTGAAGGACATGAAGAAAGGAGACGTGTCTCTGGTTCTGAAGAATGTGACTGCTGAAGACAGAGGGACATATGAGTGTTATGTTCAGAGTGAAAAAAACCGCAGGAAGAGAGAGATTAAACCAGTCAGCACCATCATCCTGGATATAGCTCCTCCTCCTCCTCCTCCTCCTCCAGGTGAGTCAGTCTGTCTCTGGATCAGAACCTTCAGCTGCTTCCTGGTTCTGGATGTTAGAAACATCTCTGATGTTGTTGATGAGACTCTGTATAAAGCAGCTTCTCTGAGATCAGTAGATGATGTTCTTCATTCATTTCCTACCATCTCATACTAACTGTTGGTTCTGTTCTGCAGGCAGCATGGATGGAGGCAGAGATGACGGAGAAAAAGAAGGTGGAGGGAACCAGGATGGGTCAGCGTTTGGTCGAGGTCACATTATGGCTGCCTGTGCTGTAATGTTGGTCCTCGCTGCGATGGCTGTGATGGCTGCTATTAGCTGGAAGACAAGGAAGAACTTGATGTCTTCTCCCAATGACGATGCAGGAAAACCTAAGATGATCTGGCAGAAAGCTGTTGGTCTTTTGCAAAACCCCTTCAGTTAAAGGGGAAGTTCAGTTTTTTTTTTAACCTGGACATTATTTCTAACATGCATTACGTTCATTTCCTCACCCAGACAAGTTTGGTGCCACTTGTAGTCCTTTGGTAGAAGTTTAGGTCCATTCAAGTTCAGCGTATATCCATATAACGGGAGTTGTTGGGGCAGCCAAAGTGCAGCCTCTAAATAAGGCATTATCTGCTACAAAACTCCTTCATTTCACCAATGTTTGGTTATGAATCACTAGCACTATTCCCCTAGGAGTTCAGAGCGTCTCAAAGATGCTTTGTTATTGTCGTCCGGGGTTTTTTTACAGGCTTTAACTCAAACCAATTCCGATTTGCACCAACTGGCAATTTCAATGACATCACTGCTGCGCCTCATCCCAGTGCTAGTGATTCATAACAAAAGATAATGGCTTATTTAAAGGCTGCGCTTTGTCTGCCCCAACAACTCCCAAATATATGGATATAAGCTGATCTTGAAGGGATATCAACTTCTACCAAAGGACTCCAAGTGGCACCAAACCTGTCTAGGTGTGTAAATGAACGCAATTCATGCTATAAATAATGTTCTGGTTTTAAAAAAAACATACTTCCACTTTCAGGCAGATCATCTACCCATAATACCTTCACAGTGAATGGACTGAATGTATTTAGCGCTCTGCTGGTCGTACTGACCAATCAAAGCGCTTCATACTGCAGTCACATTCACCACTTTACATTTATACGTTTATCGATGGGTAGGAACCTTGAGGTTACCTGCTCATCGGCACATGTTTAGTGCATATAGACATATGACAGGAGGAATCTGGAGCTGCAGAGCCCTGATTTAAGCTGTTACACAACGAGCCTCATCAGACAGAATGAGGCGTTGTGGATGATGTCTGCACTAAACATGTGTCCTCTCCGTGAATTGCCACCTTGTCGTGGTGGGGGGGCTTAATGGTTAACATGTCCTGGGGGGGTTTGCTTAGTTATACCTGTCCTAGGTGGTTAGTCAGACCAAGAGCAATTCGAACACTTTTAACTCATGTCTTAGACAGTGAAATGATGTTCATTTATATTTAGAATAATGAATAATATCTCACTAATAGAGTTCTTGTTGCTACTAATGTTTATCTGCACTGATGCTTTGTCTATATATTCATGTATTTGCTGTTACTGTACATTAACAGTACAAGTACGTAGTTGGTTGACACATTCAGTTTGTAAGAGTAATGTGAATGAACTTGGAATTAAATATGAATTATGCAGTGAAGAACTGTAACAGAAAACTATTTCAAACAGATAAAAAATTGTGAAAATCTGTTTTCAGAATAAGATTCTTGAGTCGCTCATACATGTTTATCTGTACAGTTTTACCTGCTTGGACTTATCAGTTACAGTAGAACTTTGAACAGCTTTTATTACGTTATCATCACTTTATGACTCTAAGCTGAATGACACAATGGAACACCTTACAGGATTATTATGGCTGTCTGACCTTAAATTATATTTTCTGAGGAGGAAGAAATGTCCTGTTTGGTCAAACATTTATTGTAAAACATTTTTTTAGCACAAAATAAAATGTTAGATTTTTATAATTATTGGCTGTCTCATTCATTGTATGGTGTGATCTTTTTTATTTGCATGTTGAGACATTAAACTTGCCTGAGTCAGCAGCTTTAATCTGATCAATCTGTAATAAAATACATCTGCTTCACTGGCATACACATAATAATGAACTATGTGGTCCTTAAAGACCAAAGTTATCACAAAGTTTAGTTCTTCAACAGAATAGAAGAACAGACTGTAAACTAAAACTACATGATGTGATTAATTCCATTAAAGAGAAGAGAGGACTGCAGAATTATGAGCTGCTCCAATTAATAAAGGAAGTATGAGTGTTAGTAATATTGTGGTGAGACTATATTAGAAAGATTTTAGACTTCAGGTTTATTCACTAATTGCTTCAGAAAGCTGCTGCTCTGATTTCCAGGATACAGGTGGATTTTAGTAAGGGACATCATGGAAGTGGAAACTCTTGTGGCACCTTTTCCTGTAAATGATTCAGATCTGTGTGTGTGTGTGTGTGTGTGTGTGTTTTAGCAGGTCATTATGAAATCAATAATCTGATGCTCCTTCTTTGTGTTGGGAAACAGAAATATGGTTGTCATGGGGACAGTTTATTGGTTCAGTTTCAGTCATATTAGCTATTTACAACCAGAGAGTTCTTAGAGCAGATTATTCCATGTTCACCTTTGGTCATGTCAACGCTGTGTTGTAGAGCAATTTATCTTCATTCCTCCATATAAAAGAGGGCGGATACATAAAGACGACTTTTATATTTTATTTTACTTTGATCCACAATGACATCAGTAATCTGATGCTTCTGCTTTGTGTAGGAAAAAAGAAAGATGGTTGTCATGGTGACTGTTTACACGAGGTACAATGTCCAAGCTCAGTATACGTAGGAAAATTAAATGTCATTAGGGTCCCACCCGTGCTATTGATAGGATATAAAGATAAACTTCACACTGATAAAAACAGAGATTTTTATGGTCACAGAACTGAGCTCAGCACAGATAATAAAGGGGCTAAAGGACAAATACTATTCATGATAATTTTCAACTCCATGTATAGCTCCTGTTATCTGAACTCAGTCCCCTTAACACTCCCTGAGAAAATGCTATGAATATGAACCAATGAGTCAATATTATGTAAAGCTAGAAATCCAATCCTTCAGGTTATTGTGCGTTATAATGGAAATTAAACTCTTCGTAAAAGACTGAGAGAGATTCCGTTAGTGTTTGGAGGTTTTAATGCGATTTGAATCGCACCAGGGTTCATTTGGAATCACTGCGGGACCCCCTTCTCCAGCTGTGTCTGGGTTCAATCGTTTGACGCACACCAGAGTTCACTAGTTTGTATTCACACCGGTGCCAAATGTCAGGAGGAAACTAAAGTATGCCATTCAGCTTAATTCACTTTAATTGTTAATGTTTAGAACACTATTTGAGTTAACTTTCATCAAATATATATAGTTATGAAAAGGGTTAAACAAGTTTACAGATTATTTAAAATATGCCCAAATTAATTAAACAATTTTGCCACCCCCCACACACATATGGGTGCATTTGTAAGAACGTATATAAAATATATTTAGATAGTTATTTTTACTTTAATACATTTTTTTTTACAATTTATACCAACTCAAATAGGAAAATAAGTATAACAATATAAGAATAATAGTAACTAATATAATAAGTTGAAAGAACTCAATTCAAGACAAAAATCATTAACCATGTAATTTATTACTTTAACTTAACAAAAACAAGTTTCCATAAAGTACAATCAAACCTGGTTACTCTAACTGATAAAATGCATATAGAAAAATGAATTAAATATATCACCTTTAAACAGTTAACATCAAATTTACAGTCACATGATTAAAGAATGCTTACAGTTTTGGCATACCCCTCACATACCTTTTAAACCGCCAATTTGAACACAATTCAAATACAACAGAAAAAGCCTATTTTCCACTGAAAATGCCGGTATTTTTGCAGTAGTGTGTGGACTTCAGCAGGGAATACTTTTAACTTAATTGACATCTTCCACAAGGAATATGAACAAGTCTAACAATATTCAGATATTTAGATGGTACTTGAACACTGAAATAAAATATATGTGCTCAAACCTACAAAGTTACTAAATCCAATTAATCAAGTGTATTAAGTAAGAAAAACTTCATACAATTAAGTCACTGCAACGTTTTCAGAGAACTACGTTCAATTTATTTTGCTTATTAAGATACATGGCACCCAACCCACATGCTGCACTACTGACACCTGGAGGCCAGTAATACTGACTGAATGGGATGAGGGATATGGTCCCAGTCAACACAGATACACCAGTATAATGAGAAATCCTGACAGTTTTGGGTGAGGCAGAATCTACATTGTAAAAAAGAAAACTTCAAGGCCACAAAGGTTAGTATTTATTATTTTAGCAGAAAAAAATCCTGCTCAAAAGGAGTGGGCCGAAGCAAAGGGCTTATAAGCGCCCATCCCCAAAAGAATACAATAAATACACAATAAATATTCACAATAAATATTCACATTTCATATAGTGCAACGACAAGGGAACAAATCAACAAGGAAAAACAAAAGGATTGTAACTGAGGATTAGAATGACAACCGTTTAGAGAAACAATAATCTTTTCTGAATTAATAAAATAATGAAATTACATCCTACTGCTCCCTCTAGTGGCAACACATTTCTTCTTTTCTATTCTTTCAAAAGTCTTGTTTGTATTTCTATTTGAACAGGTTGATGTTTGGACAACATTTTAACTCCATCTCCAAACTATTCCATTGTTACAAACCATTAACGGTTGGGCTAAAACTTTTCCAAGTTTTGCTATGTTTCTGAATCCTGAAGTTCAATTAATCACATAATTTATAACCAGTGCGGTTTTGGAACCTTCTTTGTAATTCACTTGGCAACAATATGTACATTGCTTTGTATAACATCTGTACTGTTTGAAACTCAACAATGTCACAAAACTTCATAATCTTTGATTTTCAAAAAAATGAGTTAATGTAATCTAAAAACCCAACATTATGATTTAATCAGACTGTTCCTTTTTGAAGCATTACTTTTGGTTTTACTGTACTTTTGTAAGTACTACCCCATACCACCACACAGTTATATAAATAGGGTAGGATCAGATAACAGTATGAGCTATGTAAAGCTTTAAAGTAGAGTTTTAAGTTTGAAAATTAAACTTGAACGTTTAATTTTTGTTTTTTGGGTTTGTCCAACTTGCATTTCTATGTTTTTCTAAGAACTTTAGTTTGTAGTACTTCATATTTCAGACTAGGAATTTTAAAGTTTTTCTTACCTGAAAGTAGCAGTGACTTCAGTTTTTTTTTGTTTGTTTGTTTAACAAACTTGAATCTCAAATTTCTCTAACTCAGTTATGGGTTGGAGGAACTTAAAAGTTTAGATTCTAACAATTATATGACCTTATTAAAGGACTGGACTTTTAAAGCACTTAACACTCAAAAACGGGGAATACATTTACACATCAATACAGTAGCCAGCTTGCAGTTAAGTTCATAGAACACAGGTAGAAGCTAGAATTGAACCTACCACCCTCCATTTACCAGTCACCCATAGATCCATAATAGCTTTTGTGGTGGAAAAAGCCCTCTCTGTACTTCTCCATCAGCATCCTTAAAGCAAAAATAGCATCTGTAGTTCTCTTTCTTGGCATTAAACCATACTGTTGCTCACACATGCTCACTTCTGACCAAAGCCTAGCTTCCACTACTCTTTCCCACAACTTCATTATGTGACTCATTAAATTTATTCCTCATTTGTTGCCACAATTCTGCACATCTCCCTTGTCCTTAAGGATCGGCACTAGAACACCTTTCCTTCATTCCTCAGGACTTCATCGTTCCACCACCAAGTCTCCTTATCCACTTTCCTCCTTCCAGATGACACACCAAGTACCGTCCTACCTGTCTCCCTGATCACATTAGCTGTAGCTGTCCAGTCATCAGGGAGAACCTCCTGGCCACCAACAGCTTGTCTCAACTTCACCCTGAAAACCTCACAACAATCTTTTTTTTTTTTCAGTTTCTACTGCTTGGTCCTCTGCACTGTCTTTGTTCCCTTCACCTTCCTCATCATCAGTTTCATCCTGAAGACCACCATCCTATGCTGTCTAGCTAGACTCTCATCCACCACTACTTTGCAGTTACTAATCTCAGTCAGATCACAATTGTATCTTCTGGCCTATTTTGGAAGAAAGTATTTCCAACAGCCATTTCCAACCCTTTTGCAAAGTCTACCACCATCTGTCCTTCTTCTTTTCTATTGTTGTGGTATAAATCAACCACCCCAGATTCAGGATTATTGGAAATATGGCTCGTAGAGAAAAAAGAGTTGTTCACAGAAGACACTCAGAGACTCAGCTTCAATTCACCTTTGCAAAGCGGAGAACACCACAGCTCTCACAGACCCGCGTCTGTCTGCAGCAGCTGTCAGTACGTGTTCTGTTGCTCTCACCGCAACAGGCTTGTTTTATTGAAAAACACACAGCAGTACGACCCTCCTACTTACGTACAAACAAAGAGCTCTACAGTTTCAAAGTTCTGTACTCTTCCACTAACAGTTTTACAACTCAGTGACCTGTCGTTCCACATACACATGAATGGTCAGCAGACGAATCATAGTTTTCCCATACCTTTCGCTTCCCCGAGACGTTGAATAGTTCATGTATGAGTTAAGTTTGTTATCCTAGCACAGCGCTCGTAACTCCCTTTTCACTCCTTGTTTCTGCTTAGACTCCTTTGTCCTCCCAAATAACCACCTGCCATAAACACTGAGTTTTCCCACGATCACAGATTCACATACTTGTAATTGTATATATGACCCTTACATAAGTATATGTTCTTACTACTTCACTACACACAAAAATGTTTACTCAAATATATGTAAAGCATATAAAAGTATTAATATTCTCCACTTTCTTCACTATCCTGGATACCAAACCTGCCCATCACTACCTCATCCCCTCTGTTACCTTTACCAATATGTCCATTAAAGTCTGCACCAATCACCAATTACTTGAGTCATGTCTGCTTCAGAAACAAGTTCAAACTGCACTTGAACTCTAGACTCAGGTCTTTGGAACATATTGTATCTAAAAATTACAGGTTAAACATTAATGTTTATTACAATACCCTTCCTAATTCTGTTATCATCTCTTTTAATACTCTGGTGCATTAAGCTTGATCCATACAACTTAATTCCTAGCAAAAAGGGTCCATACGATGAATAATAGGTATTTATCCAACAATAGAACATTTATTAAAGTATTTATAATCTCATTGTCTAACCAGGGCTCACAAAAACAGCTTGGATGTCTGTCTACAACATGAGGGTTGTAGTCCCAGTTTAACTTAGTCCTCACTCTGACTGTCCAGTAGGTGGTAGTAGTGAATAAACTTAACCTTTGTTTTGTTCTAGGAGGAAATGTTGGTTATGCTTTCTGTTCAAGGCTGCATCCGAAACCACTAAATTGGTAAGAGGTCTTATGCCAAACCGGATGTGCGTCAGCGTCCGCCATGATAAGATGCTTCCGAAACGGGCTTCCAGTTAGGAAGGAGTTAGGGAAAGTGCCCTGTATGCTAACTATCATAGCCACTTTAGCATAGGGACCTCTGATGATAACTAACTGGCGATTAGGAGCTATGTGCCATCCCACAATCCCTTGTGCCACAAGACGTCATAAATACAAATCGCCCGGCCCACCTCACGTAAAATTACGAAAATGGCAGAAAGGAAAAAGACGCGCGCATGTGAGTACAACAACCTCTTCCGAAGGGTTATTTGTAACGGAAAGGTTCACCCATGGGCAAGAATAGCCTTACGTACGTGTTTTGTAGTCCATTGTTTGGAAATCTGGAGTCCCGGTTTTTTGTGTCATTCATGTGCGTCTCCGTCGTGTAATGACGTCGGGTAGAAAGGCTGTTCGAAATGGGCACATTCGCGAACGGGTCCCTAGACTACCAGCCATAGTGTTCTCACTGTTGACCCCATGAAAGGTTAAGGATTAGTTGCTAGTGTTAGTACTTAAAGGCTACAATTTAGCGGTTTCAGATGCAGCTTTTGTTTTCATTGGTTCCGTCTCTCAGGCTGACTGCAGCATCACTTCACAGCTTATGTTTCAGCTGTAGATAAGTATTTATATATTTGTATATATTTATCCTTTAACAGTCTGGGATGATTTGCTTTATTTGTACACAATAATTATTTACAACTACTTTAAATAATTCTTGACTTGGTTTCATCATCAGATCTTAAACCTCTTCAAACAAACAGAAACACTTTGTTCTGCTCAGTCTCCAACCTCAGCATGTTGCTGCTTTAGTCAGCGTTTTTTTTCTTGTCCTCTGAAGATAACTGAGCCTCGGTTAGCCACATCCTCATCAGAGGAGGTTTAATCTTTCCATCTGACGTTTGTATTTAACCCACAGAACCACACGGCAATGAGTGGAGACCAAACTTTATTAAACATAAACAGAAACCAGAGTTAACTGCAGTGAATCAGGTATTATAGTAAAAAAAATATGAATAATAACGACGCTGATGATGATGACACAGACAGAAGCTCATTCTCTCTATACATGCTTAGGGATTATAAAAAAATACAAATATTTTAGGTAAATGAAGCTTCCATTTTCTGGAGACAGCTTTTTCTAGTAGTTGTCTGTTTATGCAGCATTTCTGTCACTTTATAATCAACATACCATAAAAATAATACCTTGGTTGTATAACTTTTAAGTGTAAACAGTTGTGATGAAGGCGGACCTGTTGCCGTCCATCAGCTGGACGTTGCTGGTCTGACTGGTGAGTAGAAAACATCTGGCTCTGCTTTCAGCCCTGGAAACAAAAACAGAGTTCAAGCATGAGGAAAACTGGTTGAAACTGAACGTCTATATCATCACATATCCTTAATACAGTAAATATTGGATTTGCTAAATTTGAATAAAAAATGTAGTTGCTTTTAATTCGAAATAATATAATGTGGTGAAATGTTCTCTGTCTTCTCAAACCCCCAGATGGTCGTGGCAGATGACTACTTGTACTGAGCCAGGTTCTGGTTCTGGTTCTACTGAAGGTAGAACCAGAACCAGAAGTTTTTTTTCTCTATACTGCTGCTATATGCTTGCTCGTTACGAGGGATTGACTTACAATTAAATTTTTTGTTATGTGTCTTGAGATGACGTGGTAAATGAGAACCATATTCAGTAGATAAACTGAATTAAACTCAAACTCAAAATTCAGCAGGGTGTAACATGAGAAAAAGGTCTCCTCTTCCGAAGCCCCCCTCATCTTCTTAAAGCGACAGTTCACCATTTCATTTGACCCACATTTGACACCTTTAAGTCCACAGTGCAGATTAAACAAATCTAAAGTATAATTGAAATTGAGTGGTACCTTTGTCCCTCTTTGGTTTAATCTGTCCATAACTGATGTCTCCTGTCCTCACTGCAGAGTAAACTGGATCTGGTTCTGTCTCTGCAGAACAACACAGACTTTAGCTATAAGGGGTTCTGTTTGGATTAGATGATTTCATTAAGACAGATATTGATTTTAATAATACAATATTAGTGACCTCAACTATATTAAATAAAGGATGAAAATATTCCTTCTGTGGTCCAAGAGTGCATTTAATTTGTCTTGTTAAATAATCAGTACACAGCGAGTGTTGTATCAACTGACCTGAACCCCCTAATCCAAACACACATTTTATGATGCTACATAAAAAATCATCATTACTGAAGGTCCTCCCATGAAATGCCTGAACTGTTCCACCTACTCTGAGTCACACATGAATCAGTCTTGGTGGATCAGGGGTCTCAGTAGCAGATGGAATTATTGACGCTCGATCTACTGAGACTACTGTCTGAGACATAAAAGTCATAACTAAATCATAACCAAGCCCATGTTTTTGCATTAAATTCATGACATTAACTTCTTAAACATCACAGAAACAAGAACTTTGTTGATAAAATCATTTTATTTGATGTAAGTCATTTTCTAGCCATATTCAGATTGATGTCAAACAGCTACTTGAATCTTTATGTGACCACAGAGCTGCTTGTTTCATTTAAAACAGGAAATCAGACCCTACTGAGTATCACTATGTTCACTTTTACACACTGACACAATCAGACCACACTGGGGTGGAAACTATGACGGTCCAGTTCAGACCAATGTGGTTTTTATCTATGAACCTATCAGAAATGTTCTGTGGTGATCTCAGACTTTTCTTATGCTTCTGAAACTTCCCTGGGACCAGCAGCAGTAAGTTGATGGTTTTAGAGCCTAACAGTGTTAAGAGGGGGCTAAAAAGCTGAACATGGGAATCTGAGTTTTATAATAAACAAACAATGCAAAGGGACTTTGAATAAAGCTAAGTGAAATCAATACCAGACATTAAATAAGTGTTGAGAGAACATGAGCCTGGTTAAAGAAAGCAGCCCAACTCTACCTCTGATCTTCTGCTTGTCCTTAGGGTCTCTGATGTTGATCTGTCCATAACTGACGTCTCCTGTCCTCATTGCAGAGTAAACTGGACCTGGGTCTGTCTCTGCAGAACGACACATGTAGACATGACATTACTGGAGACAACAGTGGTTCTGTGACCATTTAGATCATCACATTAGTACAAAGAGAAGAAATCTAATGACAGAATCATGTAACAATCTAGGTATCCACATATTTTAAGTTTACATTTCTGCTGTTGTTAGTGACGGACAGCTAAATATAGGAATGTTTGTGACTAACAGAAAGACCAGAGCTGCTTACTTCTTCTGAATCAAGGATTAACAAGTCATAAACATGGACCTGTAAATCACACTGTGTTCACACATGCCTACTGATAGCATCAGACCACACAGAATGGGCTGAAGAATGGACTGAATCTAGATATCATTGTTCTAGTCATACTACATAAGGGGATGTTGGTGTCACTGTGGTTAGCACTGTTGCCTTGGAGACAAGAAGCACATTGGTGGCAGACCTTCAGTAGAGCTCTAGCACCTCACTGAAGAAGACCAAACATGGGCACTAAGGCTGATGCACAGAGCCCCAACCAGGAAGCAGCTACCCAACTGGTCCCTCCCCCTATTATGACCTCAGCAACAACACCATCTTCATGCAGTCACTGCCAAGATAGAAGCCCAGGGTCATCTGCTGATGATACATGATGATTGAACTAAAGCAGCTTGGGGAAAACAGTGCTGAACTGGTGCAGGCCATGGAAGGCCATGGACACAAGTGTCAAGCAAAATTAACTTTAGGATGGAGATAAGAAGGAGCGAAGTGTCAACATACTCATTTTCAGCTTAAAAGAGGGAGCCGAGGTTTCCAATGCATTGGATTACATGAGAGAAAACCTTCCCAAATGGTTCCCAGCCCTTTCGGACACCTGCCCAGAACTGGTGAGATGACACCAGCTCTAAAGTTTGCCAAGGTCTCACCCCTGGCGCCTACACCTGCTGATTGCCAGCTGACTCCAGTATCCGACAGGGATCAAATACTAAAAGAGTCATGGAAAAATCTTCCAGAAGTGGTCAAAATCAAACTTAAATTTGCTGCGGATTATAGTGAGGCCACTTCCAAAACGCCGTAAAGCTCCATACAAGGTGATGCATGAAGCACGCACAAAAAAGCTTCCAGGGTTTCTTTTTGTGCCTTAACTTTTTTACCTTCTTTTGTGTAACTTAGCAACTTTGTTGCAATCTTTCCACCTGGTCTCATGAACACATGGAATATCAACTTTCCTTCTCTGCATCATGTCCACCAGCTCTCTAGCTTTACCTGTCATAGTCTCAACATTCAAAGTCCCTACTCTTAATTGCATGCTCTTGAATTTCCTCTTCTCTCTCTGCCTACCAACATGCCATCCTCCTCACCTCCTTCAACCAACAGTTGTCCAATTTCCACTGGCGCCCTGTAGGTCAACAACACGGGTTGTGGTCGTTGTTAACCCGGGCCTCAACCGATCCGGTATGGAGTTCTTGTTTTTGATTTGCATAATTGATTTGGCTTAGGTTTTACGTCGTGTGCCCTTCCTGACAAAACCCTCTGCATTTTTCCGGACTTGGGACCGGCACAAGAAATCACTGGTTTGTGACCCCTTATGGTTGCATTCTCTAAAAGATCCATGAAATGGATATTCATCAAAACTCTTGCTGCAGCATTTTGGATCGACTGAAGGCTTTTAATTGCATTTTGTGGACTTCCTGATAGTAAGGAATTACTGTAATCCAGCCTTGAAGCAACAAATGCATGGACTAGTTTCTCTGCATCACTCCTGGACAGGATGTTTCTAATTTTAGCAATATTACGGAGGTGAAAGAAAGAAATCTTAACAGCCTATTTAATATGGGATTTAAATGTCATCTCTTCTGAAACAAACCATCAATTCTAACAGGAAGTCTTTATCACCATAAAAGAAAGAGGATTTTAATAAATAAAAACCTAACACCTGGTTTAAACTGGGAGAGCATATGAACAAAAAGGTAAAAGGAAGGATTGGAGAGCAGAAAATTAAAAAGAATATGCTATATATCATTCGTTAATAACATTTACTATTTAAAACACATTAAAATACATTCACTCAGATGCCTTAAAGTTCTTAAAAACTGAAGAAACACAAGGTTAACATATTTTACAAGTCCTGCAGTTATGTGCAGGTCCTCTTTAAACTGCATGTTTCCTTCAATAACAGGATGCTGGACAACCACAGAGCTTTTAGCCTGTTAACTGAATAACCACAGGAGGCAAACAGAAAGCATGTAAGAGGAACCGCTACCAATGACTTAAAAACTCTACCTAATGTGTAAAACCAGAAAGAGTAAAGAAAAAGACTTTTTTTTTGGTTCTGAAAAGAGAAAAGGTTGATCCTTTCTACAGAGATTAGCAGCAAAAGTTAAATAAAACCCCTTAAGCAACAAAGGTCCATGTTAGATACATAGAAAACAGAAAACATTTAGTTTTTAAATTGAAATGCTGTATATTTATAATGTATAATCAGTCTGTTGTGGCAAGTGCTTATTGTTTGTTGTTGTGTGCTTGGGAAACTGCATGACTGCCACAGAGGAGATCCGGTTGGATCGGCTGGTTAGTAAGTGTATGTCAGTAATGAAGATTGGGGTGAACACTACTGTTGGCGTACATCTATCTATCCATCTATCTATCTATCTATCTATCTGTCTGTCTGTCTGTCTGTCTGTCTGTCTGTCTGTCTGTCTGTCTGTCTGTCTGTCTATCTATCCATCCATCCATCTATTTATCTAGAAAAAATAGAAAACATAATATGTTTGCTCTGTAAGTTTTAACGTTAATGCCAATATGATGTTAGGTTTTACCTCTGCTGCTTCTGATTGGTTGCTGCTGATTGTTGAAGATTTTCAGTTCGCTGTAAGTGATTTCCTGCCCTCCATCCGTTCTTTCTTCATCTGAAATAAAACAGATCAAACGGAGCTCATTAGTGTAACTTTAGTCAAATCTGTTCGGACCACGTGAAAATTATTTCAAAACTATTGAGGGCTCACCTTCGTATTTCCTGAAACAATATCGTATCACCCAGAGAACCAGAAGAAGCAATGAGAATAAAACCAGTGAGGTGAGAACGGCAGCAACTATGGTGGAGGCAAGTGGAGGAAAGCTTGATAGATGTGTTGGAGGGATGGAGGTGGAGGTAGGTGGAGGAGAGGTGGAGGTTCTCCCTGGAATGAAGCAGAGGTCATTATTTAGTTCTGGTCTCATCATGAAGGTTGAAGCAGACAGAGAAGCTGCTGACCTTGAACAGAGATCCAGCTGGATGGAGACTCTCCATGACCCCTGATGCTACACCTGTAGAGGCCTTCATCAGAGCTGATCACCTGGTGGAGGGTCATGTGACCTGAGGATCCATTTCCAATGAAGACATTATCTTTATAGAAACCAGCAGCTGGGAGGTTGGAGGGAGTGGTCTTTGTCTGACAGCTCAGAGTGACGTCATCTCCCTCCATCACAGGGAGGACAGGACTCTGCAGGATCACTGATCCACCTCAACACAGAGACAAACTACAGCATTTCATCCATTTCCACACAGCTTCATCAACACTAACTCCACACTCTCATCTTACCACTGATGGTCAGGTTGATGCTGCTGCTGCTGGATGCTCCACCTATGGACTCACACCAGTAGAACCCACTGTCCTCTGGGAGGAGGTAGTTTATATAGCAGGTAGAACCAGCTGCTTTGCCCCATCCATCTCCACACTTAGTCCTGTTTTCTCTGGTTGTGTTCCTCATCAGGATCCATCCATTAGAGCTGTTGTCCTCCTTACAGCTCAGAGACAACGATTCTTCATCCAAGAACTGAGATCTGCTGGGACTCAAAGTCAGACCAGCTGTGGAGACTGAAACTACAAGATTTTTATTTTTCCTGTTAATCATTCCAGACAAGAGCAGGCAATGGCATCAAAAGAAAGCAGCTGCTCAGCTCCCTCAAGAGGTGGAAGTCATTGTTGTATATATGAAGTCTAATCCTTCATAAATAGTTTCGTTAAATGAGGCTGTTGATTATGTTCATATTAAATATTAGTTCCAGATGTTCTATAATGATGGGTTTTCTGGTTCAGTCTTCTAACTTTCCCTTTTACACTCTGATCCCTTCGTCATCTAAGTCTGCAAAAGCTAAACAGTTGAAGTGAGTTCATGTGTAATGTCTACATGTTGGGGTCCTGGTGATGAAAAAATACATATTACAGTTATGATAAAGAGAAATAACTGCCTAAACACAAACTTTCAGTCAAAAGACTGTTTCATGTTGTTAACGTTAAGTGTTGATTTATTGATTTATTTATTTTTTGACTTCACTTTTCCCATGGCTCAGGGCTTTGGAGTTTGTTTAGTAACCCATCGGTTGCCTATTTGATCAGGCCAGGTGTTCCGGACACGTCCCACTGGGAGGAGACCCAGGGGAAGACCCAGGACTCGCTGGAGGGATTATGTCTCCCGGCTGGCCTGTAAACGCCTCGGGTTTCTTCCTGAGGAGCTGGCCCAAATGGCCGGGGAGAGGGAAGTCTGGGTCTCCCTGCTTAGGCTACTGCCCCCACGACCCGACCCTGGATAAACGGAAGAAGATGAATGGATGGATGGAGGGAGGAAACGTTTTTTCAAAGATAGGGTGTGCATGGATAAGTTGTAAAGTTCACATTTTTTGAGTGTACAAGTGATCGAAGGACAATGGCTCACAGGTCACCAATTCTGACAGCTTACATGTCCTATCATATCATGTTAGGACAAAACAATGTTCACTTCATGTCAGCCTTTAATTCAAATTTTGATTTAATTCAATTTATTATTTAATAATCCCATTATTCATTTTAACAAAGTGGAAATAAGTGTGTTCGTAAGTGATCATTAAAGACCACCCCTTAGAGCAGAGGTCCTCAAATCCAGGCCTCAAGGGCCGGGGTCCTACCAGTTTTAGATGTGTCTCTGCTCCTGCACAGCTGATTCAAATTGTCCAACTTCTTCCTCAGAATGGTTCTGCAGAGGTCTGCTGACAAGCCATCATTTGATTCTGGTGTATTGAACCATTGGAAGAACTAAAACCTTCAGGATAGTTGTCCTTGAGGCTTGGATTTTAGTGATCCCTGTCTTAGAGTCACAGAATCTAAAGGTCACAGAAAATGGTGTAATACCAGCAGCCTCATACTCCGTCAGTGTGCCCCAGGGCAACTGTGGCTACAATGTAGGTTGTCACCACTAGTGTATGTGTGAATGTGGGTGTGAATTGGTGAGTGGCTGAACGTAGAGTGAAGTCCTTTGCCGTCCATAGGGACTAAATAAAGCAGCATACAAATACAAATGCACAGATTATTGTATCAGTAAGTGTAACGAGCCATTTTAAAGCAGGAGCTTGATTGATCAAACATTTATAGAAACTACATATTATGTCCTACAAATTAAAATTAGAATGATCATATCAACAGTCAAAAGTCTAAATCATGGGGCATATTTAGAATGCACCAACCATTGCTTGCCAACAGTTGTTGAACTTACCGTACATTTCAAAGGTTTCTTGAAGGCACCACAGGTGCAAATACAGCTTACAGAAAAATACTCTGTTTTTTCACAGTCATTTGCATACAGAAACGCCAAAATTAACCATATTTGGTAACACCACATCATCGGTCACATGCACTAAGTCCTTGTGTTCTTCCTGAAACTAATGGCCAAGAGAGGAAAAAAAAGGAATTTAAGTGACACCGAGATCGGGGTGAAACATAAGTGGGGCCAAAAAAGAGTCATTGTGAACTTTTTTTATTAATTGTCATACTAATGCACATTAATTTAAAAAACAATAGCGTTTTAGGCTCTGATAATTAATAGTTTGAATTTGTCCTGGACATTGCTGTTTGGCTCTATCAACTAAGGAGGAACTAATAAAAAGAGAACACTGTCTGAGGGAAAGTGACAGAGACGGTAAGTGTGGTTACAGCAGTGGAGATGTTCCTGTTGGAAATAAAGAAAAACATTGTTGGATATATAACTGGATACAGTTAAACATCCCACAACATACAGCTGGCCCAGATCTCCTACTGGGGTCCACAGGTCCAAACGTTGGACGTGCATGTGGCCAGAGTTATTGGAGATAAAGCCTTCAAGTGGTATCACTACACATAGAGACAGGGAAAATATGCTGCTTTGATAAGCAGGATGACTCAGTTTCCACAGTATGTAAGCCTTTTACTTACAAGTGAAACACCATCCATTTAAACTAAAGTGCTCTAAGAGTGCAGACCTTCATGAAGCAACTCACATCTCCAAGATTGTGATTCATAGGATCTCCATGCATGATCACCCCTAAAATGTAAAAATTTAATTCCTGGCAAATTTCTAAAAAATTCCTGATAGTTTAATCCAAATCTGTCCTTAACTTTTTGAGTTTTTTGTGCTAAACAAACAGACGAATGCACACATTAGCTCTTTGGTGCAGGAGAAATATTCTGTCATTTTTTTATTTTTCTTATGTTGCAGTTCCCCCATTCTAGCACAAGACGTTGTTGGATTTGAAGCATCGGTTCAAATGATGCTCCCAGTGACCAAACATCCTCCATGTCCAGTTATCAACTTTTTACTTTCTCTAATATATAAAGTACTCTTACATCATTTCCTTTTGTTCTTTCTCTCTCTTCTCTGTCTTCTCAAACCCCCAGACTGTCGTGGCAGATGACCGCTTGTACTGATCCAGGTTCTGGTTCTGCTGGTGGTTTCTTCCTGTTAAATGGGAGTTTTTCCTCTCTACTGTCGCTACATGCTTGCTCAGTATAAGGGATTGCTGAGGAATTGCTGTGGTTGGAGTCTGCATGATCCGGGCACAACCTCATCACAATCTGCTGGGATTCCTTATATAGAAAACTTTTAACTGGCTGGAATGTTTGTATAATTGTATTGAAATGACTTTTGTTGTAAAGTGCCTTGAGATGACATTGGTGTAAATTGGGGCTATGTAAATAAACTGAAATGAAATTGAATCGAAAAGATGCTGTTAATATAACTGAAGCCTAGCTTCCACCACTCTTTCCCACAGTTTCATTGTGTGACTCATTAGCTTTATTCCTCTGTAGTTTCCACAGTTCTGTACATCTCCCTTGTCATTAAAAGTCAGCCTTGGAACATTTGTCCTCCATTCCTAAGGCATATTTTCAGTCTTCAAGGTCTTGTTGAAGAACCTGTTCAAACAACTCTACTGCCATCTCTCTTAGGGACTTCCATACCTCCACAGGTATGTCATCAGGACCAACTGCCTTTGAACGTCTACTTATTGAACAGGTTCAATTAAACTTTTGAGCCTTTGTGAACATTGTAAAATGTATGTTTATACAAATAATTAGACAGAATGATTATTTTTCATCACTCATGTTTCTTTTTAATTTTTGTAAAGAATGACGGCCCAGCATTCACGCACACTGTGATTGTCTGAAATAGGTGCTTTAATGTAATGAGGTGGGAATGTATTGGTGTGTAATGTAATGGGAACAGGACATAGGTGTCTGTTTTTTTTTCCCTCACCTATCCACACTAAACTATTGTTAACCCCCTCTCATCTGCAAAAGGGAGTGCCTATTCATTGTGTTCCCACAAATACTTGACCCCCATGATGATAAATGTTGTGTCTGTATGTTTTCTATTGGAAGGTTCTGCTGAGAGGCAATTTCATTGTACCACTTGTTACAATGCAAAATACATTCTTTCATTATTTCACAAAAGTCACAGCCTGATTTATTAAAGGTTTGCGCTTGTTAAAACAGGTGCAAACCCCTAAGTGGGCACAAAATCAAGCATCAGGTGATTTACTAAGTACAAGCAGGTAAGACTGTACCTGTTAATCCTTCAGCAAGATGCAGTCAATCAATTTGGCACATTTGCCCTTGATGAAGATGCAATGTGGACGTGTTTGTGAGTAGGCGCAAAATATTGGGAGGAGAACAGCCAAATAAGTAGACATTTCAGGCACAGTGTGATTTATCAAGCATCAATTGCTTTGCAAATCCAGTTTTAGCACCTATTCATACTGGGTCTAAAAGGCATGACTTAACTTTATGCCACAACATTCAGCATCAATTCATGCTCTTTCCTCTTTGACAAACCTTACAGTTAGAGATATGTTAATAGGTAGTAGAGACAGGTTAGACAGGTAACTAGGAAGAGACAGGTTAATGTTAGTAGTCAGGCAGAGTGTCAAAAGATAGGTAGAGGTAGATTAATATAAGCCAGGTAGAGAGTGTTAGTAGCTAGGTCTCCTAGTAGCTAGGAGACAGGTTAATGTTAGTAGCTATGCTGCTTTAGGCCTGTTGGAGGACATTATTAGAGACAGTTCCTACTTTCTCTCCTACTTCTCCCCAACTGCATGATGTGCTGTCAATTCATGTGCTAACCTGTTTTCTCTTAGTCTCTTCCTACAGTAGGTGCTCCTGACCCGCCCTGCTTGACGACCCTGACTAAGATGGCATTCCAGCGGAGGAACGTTCTCCACGTCCTGCAACAAACTTCTGCATCAGTTCTGTTGCTCTTTCTGTGTCTCTGTTCTGAATTCTCCAAACCCCAGACGGTCTCGGCAGATGACCGCTTGTGCTGAGCCTGGTTCTGCTGGAGGTTTCTTCCTGTTAAAAGGGAGTTTTTCCTCTCCACTGTCGCTGCATGCTTGCTCAGTGTGAGGGATTGATGAGAATTACACGACACAATCTTCTGTGGTTCTCTAATTCCTAAATTAAACATTGTATTGTAAAAACTCTTCTTGTAAAGTGCCTTGAGATGACATCTGTTGTGAAACGGCGCTATATAAATAAACTGAATTGAATTGAATTACTGACCTGATTGTAGCCTAACAGTATTTAAGACTCTTATGACAGATATATGAATGTTGATTTCTCCCGTCTTTTCCAAAGATGCATTAAAAATCATTGCACACTCACCCTACACCTGCTGTTCAGGTGTTTATTTATTTGGATCCAGATTAGATTCCACTGGAGTGGTTACTAATATTTCTGGGGTCCATTTAATAAAATGTGATAAGTACAATTCATGTACAATTCAACAATGATAATTTGGGTACATTCATGACATTTTAAAGAAAAAAGTATTACAATTTAGATTACATAAAGCAAAATGTAACTAACTTGTTAATTTCCAACATTCAGTTAAATACCTAAAACATTCAGGGAGATCCAAAGCTAAAATTAGATTTTAATAATTAGATGTTAATACTTTTTTAAAGACAATGGGCACTTTAATTATCTAATATTTTTAGATAATGTATTCCATTCTCGAGACACTTTCGATTTTTGCAAGAAGGCTGGCATACACAGCAACAGACGCAAAATCAATTGAATACTGCTTTTTTTGTGCCTGTTATCTTTTGCACACAAAATCTTCCTAGATCACCCACATTTTTTGTTGTGGCACACATAAATTTGCACTCTTTATTTGGAATATAACTAAATCAGCCCCCATTTTTTTTTTCATTTTATCAGGGTAACAGTGCATGCATTGTTAGTTCCAGAATAGAAATAACATGACTTACCTTGATTTGTTTTGAACCACAGCAGTAAATTCAGAGCTTAAAATAAATAATAAGAGTTTTTTAATAACAGGAAATATTTCCACAGAGTGAATACATCAAACTAAGCTGAAAAAAGTAGTTAAATTACTCCAGGGTGAAAATAATAAGTTATAAGGTATGTAATCAGGGTCAAGAAAATGCTCAAATGTTTCCAGGTGAGATTGTCATCTGTATTATTAGTAGGGAACATTTGGAAGAGAACCTGGACAGCTGAGAGTTCATATGGGAGGACTAAAATAATAAGGCTATGGCTTGGGATGAATCACGCAGATATGAAGAAAAGTGTGGAATGGATGAAGATCAGTTTCAGAATTGGTGTGTTAGAGAAAGGTGAAAGCAAGGTGGAAAGGAAGGTCTATAAGACATCTACTGTATGATCTTCAAACAGTGGTCCTGTCTAAAAAAAAAAAGGGTGCAGACCATGATGTCAGGCCACCAGGCCCTGAAAACAGCAGTCAATCTACTTTTACAGTTATGGCAGCATTTAAATAGGATGTTATCTTCAGCATCAACATATTTTGCAGGACACAGACTGCTTTGTGATTAACAGTAAAGGATCTTTATTACAGCCCTACTCAGCAGGATTCAGATAAAATACCGTCTCTCCCTTTAACCAAAGAACACATTTAAATCCGTCCTGAAGGATGAACATTTAAGAAGAGGAGTCAGTGATGTAGATCATTCCATCAATTTACTGGACTCTGTAGCTCATTTATCTCCATGTTTACCCAGTGCTTAATACAGACTCAGCCATCACAAAGCTGTTTTTTTTTTCTCAGCAGTCATCCTAATAATGTATCCTCAGTAATTTCTACTTGGTTTACAAAACGTTAAGGTAAGCTTATCTTCTCTACCCTTCTATCATTGCACACAAAGCCACAACTAAGGAATCTAGGTCAAGAAAGCCTAAATAGAATCACAAAGTCTTCTACACTTAACACCTAGAAATATTTATGTCGTCCTACAATACAGTATGTTTACTATTTTTTTCCCTCTTCAACATTTGAATAGTAAGCATACTAAAAGCAAAGTAGCTCAAATGTCCTGATTCTGTACTTACAAAGCAGCCATCGTAGAGATGTTTCCTCCATTGTTCCTCTTCATGATATGAACTTTTCTGCCATATTTTGTCTCATACAAAACATAAAGCCCGCCCTCTTCCTTTCAAAACATCCATACTCATGCTTTCAATACATATTTTCTGTCTCGAACGTCTAATAAATAAAAAGATAACACTACAAAATACACACCTTTCTATATGTTGCTTTGTACAACACACAAAAAAATGATATTTTTAATGGAAAGGAAACAACAATTTTTAGATTATACATTTTTAATAGGTTACCATATTTTACAACATGATAATTAAATATGAAGATAAACATTTTTTTTCTTCTGTTTCATTTATGTTTTCAGCCTTTGTTGAAACAAATATTTCAGCAAATAAATGTGTAATTTTGAAAACAACTAATTACACAGAATGACCAGTAGATGGAGATGTCTGCTTTGCAATAGAGAAACAGTTTCTATTGTAGCCTTGATAACAAAAAATCTCCCCAAAAAAAACTGATCCATTTGTTTATCTTTAGTCAGATTGATTACTGCAACAACGTCCTCACAGGTCTATATAAAAAGCCAATCAGAAAGCTACAGCTGATCCAGAACGCTGCTGCTCGTGTTCTCACTAGAAGTAGGAAAGTAGAACACATCACCCCAGTTCTAAAGTCCTTAGACTGTAGCTCAGAGAATAGACTTTAAAATAGTTAAAAAAAGTTTATAAATCATTGAATGGTTTAGCCCCAAAGTATGTTGGAGATCTGCTGTCACTATATCAACCCAGCAGACCACTCAGGTCCTCCAACTCTAGCTTACTAATCATCCCTAGAATCAGAACCAAACAAGGAGATGCAGCTTTCAGCTTCTATGCTCCACAAATCTGGAACAAACTTCTAGACGAATGCAAAAACGCTGAATCGCTCAACGATAAAAACTCTACTATTCAGAGCTGCATGTGGATGATGTAGGCGCCGTTGGGGAGGGGCTTGGGTGTGCCCCAGCTACCCCCAAATGGGTCAAAGCCCCCCCCATAGCCCCCCAAAGAAATGTAATGTTTCAATTTTATTGCTGTTTAGTGTAATTGTATTTGCAGGTTAGTGACGCATTCAAACTAAATTTTTATAAATAAAAAAATAATAATATATATAAATAATTTAAAAATCTATAAAAAACAATTTGCTGAAATATGCACGCAATTCCGCACGATGCACATAACCTTTGTGCATCGTACCACTACTCTACTCTGGCTAATGCGTGCATTTTTTGCTTGTTGGATTGAGTGAGGTGTGTAAGGTGTGGAGATGGATGGTTTCTTTTATCAAAAATGTGCACAGATGGATCAAACTGCCTAAGACAGTGGGGAAACAAGTCAAGCTTGCTCCGTTTATGAAAATCCAGTGGTGCTGGGAAGTAATAAGGGCCAAGAAGATGAAGAAGGACAACCGCCTGCACTTTCAACTGACATCCCCTTTTGAAAGCCCTAATCTGGCCTTGCAGATGAAATCAATTATCAGCCATGTGAGGGTCCAATGCGACCGGTTCTGCAAAAATACCCCCTGAAGCCGTTCGGCAACCAGCATAGGAGTTTTAACAAAAGCTGGATGGATCAGTACATGTGGCTGGAATAGAGTATGTCCAAAGATGCCGCGTTCTGCTTTGCCTGTCGGTATTTCTTGAAACAGAGCCACGGCTTTCGAATTAAGCCAACATTTACCAGTAATGGATTAAATCATTGGCGAAAGGCATCTCTAAAGAGTCATCACGAAATTATGGGAGATAAATTTGCCATGGAAGCATGGAGTGACTTTAAACAAACTCAGAAAAGTGGCTCAAAAATAGCAAACATGCATTCAGCTTTGGTTGTGGAAAAGAGACATTACATGAAGCCAGTGGTGGAAAGTTTACGGTACACAGCTTGCCAAGGGATCGCACAGAGAGACCACAGTGAAGGTGATGAGTCAACAAACAAAGGGAATTTTTGTGAGATTCTGGATTTGATTGGATTATTTGATCCAGTGGTGAAGAAAACGTTGGATTCCAACCCATCAAATGCTAAATACAATCTGCAGTCCTGTGTTGGCCAGTGCTATGTTGGAGCATCGGTTATGTTGGGATGTAACAACGAGTTGAGGGAAAAGTTAAAAAAGGAGGTACCACATGTGATCTACATACATTGTCATGAACTTAAGAAGTTATCTGACACTAGATGGGCATGTCAATATAATGCCATCTGGGCTGTCAAAAAAATGCTCCCTGCAATCCAAGGTACCCTGCTTGACATCATCGCACAGCCAACTGCTAATCGGAGAATGGAGGCAAGAGCAGTAAGTGCAGTAATAGATGAGAAGTTTGTCCTGCATCTCGTTCTTTTTGAAGATGTATTTAGAACGACAAAGTTTATGTCAGATCATCTACAGGCCCCCAATTGTGACCTTTTAGCAGCAGATGATCTCACAGAGTCTGTAATTAGTGCCTTGTCTGAAAAACGGAGGAAGAGTGGACAGAAATACGGGAACAAGCTGAGGATCTGTGCGCAAAAATGGGACTTTCTTCTCAATATACGCGGGAGAGAAGGACCGTTCAAACAGCCCAACGCCTTAAGGGTTTTATAGTGGAGGCCCCGTTAGAAAGAACACATATGGAGAGTTTGGAAGACCTAAAGATTCACTCTTTCTTTCCTGTCATAGACAAGCTATTGATGGAAATGAAATGCTGCTTTTCAACAGAGACAAATCATGTTTTGAGAGAGGTTATTATTTTATTTTTTTCAGCAGCAGTGTGTTGATTTAAATGTTTTTGGAGACCTTTTTTGATTTTGAAGCTGCAGTGTTATTTTGCTGCAGAATCTGGTGGATTTTTGTAACTGAAGCTTTGATGTGCACGTGTGTCTAAAATGTGGCGATCCAACAGTGTTGCTGCATCAGCTGTTGCTTATTTCTTAATAATACTGTTGTATTAATGTATGATTCCACATAGACAGGTGAATTCTACATTTTAACATACAGACTTTAAGTTGTGCTGAATGGCTGTTAAATACAAACTTGTGTGTCTCCATTGGTTATTGATGTTTGTGCGTCATGTTTCTTGGTGTGGCATAAAATCGTGAATTTAAGAGCGCCATAAAGTACGTGGTTAGCACCCCTACAGCACCTGCAAAAAAAAAAAAAAAAACTCTGGTGGGGGAAGCTCATGGGCGTTAGTAGGCAGGATAAAAAAGGGGTTGTATAGCTAATTAGCAGCCTGGTAGCACCGGGAAAGTCTGGCCTCGGCGTAGTTTCCCTCCTTTCTGAGTTCAGCTACGTAGCGGCTGGCTGCTGGAGATGGCGGGGCTCGTCCTCCGATTTGACTAAGCAGCGATCAGCTCCAACTTTCTTTCATTGAAACCAGTACCTTTGTGGTTGCTTTCCAGCACAGCCATTCTTATTGGCTATGGCACGAAAGGATGCGGCCTCGAGCCGGTTTAGGCGTGCAGTCGGGCTCACGTTTCTTTCACGACGACAGGCAGGTTCAGGAACAGTTTGCAGGGCTCAGGCAGAAACAACGGGGTTTTGTTTATCAGTGCCGATGGAATCAGCCAAGTATTTTCTATATTCGAGAGAAAAATCTGAAGGATATTCGTCATATTGGCAGATTATGATTCACGCCCCCAATCATTTGATGCAGACGCATTTTACACACAGAGTACAGGAACTGAAATCAATCAAATAAAAAAAAAAACAACATAATTTCCATTGAGAGAATTTGAGCATAATCTGAGACCCAGACCCTGTAAGTGTCCTAAAATTTGCTAACCCACAAGCTTTGAAGTGTGGCAGGTGCAGCTTGGTGGAGACACCAAAAGCACCTGTTCTTGTGCCAACCACCACTGCTTTCTGTTTTATTTTCTCCATCTAAAGCTTGGGCCTTTAGAGAGTTTTTTTAAGCTCTGATAATTTCAATTCTATCAATTTTCCTTGATTTCCAAGCACTGGAAAAAGTGCTGTTCAATGGCGTGAAGAGGATGTAACACTGTGCGTTCAAGTCAACTGTTTGTTTTTTAACAAGCATCATTAATTCAGTGTTTATATGCAGTTATCTGTTCAGCTTGGTCGGAATGAATATTATCCAAAATTAAAAACAAAATACTATTAAATCTGTTATAATTTTAAAAGTAGATTTGTAAGAATTGATTTTTGTTTTGCAAAAATATTTAGCAGCATTACAGAAGAGTGGAATAATGGTAGTGTTCCGGCTGCTGTTGTCAGTCATTGTTGGAAATCATGTCCACAGCACAGTATTAAATCCTCTAGAACTGTGTGAGGCTTTATACACAGTGCCACTCGGCTCAAATCTTTTTTTGAGCTGACTTCAAGATGTGCAGATGTCTGATGTAACACAATCGAAAGCAAGACATGCTTCCTCTTATTTTTTCTACTCTTTGGCTTGTGATTAAGTTAGTTTAGAAGCAGTTTCAATTATTTTTTTATGTTCTGCTTTTATCAAAAACCCATCCACTAAGTGAGCAGTGTCCGAGCATTCATTCCGTGCCCCCCTGTAATTACCTCCCCCTCCACACACACACACACACACACAACACACTTTGGGATGTGAAGAGTGGGCTCTTGGCATATACCTTAGCTTTTGGCTGAACTGATTGGTTGACCTATATTTCACATCAGCCACTAGATGACACTGTTTTGATGTTGTTGCCGGCGAGTGAGAAGCGGCGCCAGAAGCAGAAAAAAGGTGGAAATCTGCCTTTACGGAAGTTTCACAAATCACAGAGTTGGTTTTAATTATTCTCCTAGTAGTGTAGAATAATATAATCTGCGTTTGTAATGTCTGGGTTTTTTTTTTTTTTACTACAGCTAAATAGTGTGGTCCAGATGTAGAAAAGTGCAGAAATATGCTTTTATTGAAGTTTCACAAATCCCAGAGTTGATTTTAAATTTTCTTCTGGTAATGTAGAATAATATAAAACAGGTATGAAATGTCTGAGTATTGTAGATTTTAAACCAGAGCAGATAGACGCCCAGAGTAGAGAAAAAAAAATTGTAATTGCCCTTTAGCCATTTCCCGAATCAGAAGCTACAAACATAAACCAACTGCAGTCTTCTACGAAACGGATAGACTGTGCTTGGATGGGGAAACTTCAATTCGGCTACGTTACTGGTGTGCAACTTTAGTTATTGTTGCATAGCAACTGTTTGATGGAGCCGCATTTGACATTCTATTTCCCATTCTCTGGCCGATTCCGTTCGGTGCGTTCATGGCAAGAGCTACAAAAAAGACTTCGGAAAAAATGCAGATGCGCATCTCATAAAAGTAATCCTAAAAGACTAAAAGAGAAATATCTGATTCTGGACAAATTTGCGAGTTATATTTTATCTTATTTGACTTTTTGATAAAGGCTCCTTTTTTCTTAGTAATGTTTCTTCAAATGCACACGAATTATTGTTTTTTTCCCTTTATCTACAGTGACTGTAACACTCGTACTTTGAACACCCGTGCTTTCAGTTATAGTCAGTGTCAGCTCAGCCCACGATCGAGTCACGTGTGTGAACTACTCTGTATATAATTCCGTTCCTCCCTCAGTTCACGATTACAGCAAAAGCATGACACTTTTCTGAATGCGAATAAATTCAAACCATTTAACTTTAAATGAAAGTTAAATGGTTTGAATTTATTTCTGTTCGTCTTTACATTTACTCACATGACCGTTCTGACCAAAGGATCCTACTACCATGAAGCAAATCATCACCTGTCTTTGGGTTCTTCCTGTAACTCTGAGTTTCATCCGTCTGTCAGTTTGCCAAGGTGAGCAGGACAGAAATGTTTACCAGGACCGAGACGTCATGCTGTGTGATTTTTACTCGGTCTCATGGACGGACCAGTCGGGATGACGTTCAGCGTTTTCTCAGTATTGGCCAATTAAGGCTTGAACGGTTTTCATTCCAGCCGATAACTGACGTGAACATAATATTGACCTGTACAAATCTGAGTTACTTGCTGCTGTTGCTGCTTCTTTTTGTTTTTGTTTTAATTTTTTGACCACCCAAAACATTTTTTTAGGAGCTGATGGTTAGCTGAGTTATTACACTGTATCTATAATCTGATGGTGGGTAGGCTAGTTATGCCAAATTACTGAAAAACAACTTTCCTTTTTCTGTTGTGATAGTTTTTTGGTTTGCTGCATGTTATTATGTTTCTTGAGAAGTTTCCATTTTTCGCTGTTTTGTAGTATTTAGCTGTGTTTTGCCATAATAAAATAAAATAATCTTACCCGCTCCATAATCCAGGCTGTATGCATAATTCATTTAAACTGAAAACGTTTATTTGACTGTGACTTTAAATAGATAGTCTGTATCTTTAAATGAACTACACATTTTTAGAATTGTATTAAATTCACCTCCCTGCCTTAAATGTTTATATAAAATAAGTCATTTCATGAATTATAAGATTACGGGTAAGTCCCGCCTTCCCGTATCTCATTTATGGCTCAAAGCCACGGTGTGGTCCACTTGAACCAATCATGTGATGCCAAGGGCTGTCAATCATCACGGACGCTGTGTGCTCGTGCTCGTAACTACGCGCATGCTCAGTTTTCTGCTTTCACTGAGCCTCCGAATCAAGCCTCCGCCATTAGTCCAGACTTTTTCAAACCAAAAAAAGGTTGTATTCTCTCTCTCCTCCGTACGTCTTGGCCCATTGACCTGGCGCGTGCACGGAAAAGTAGGCGCGGCTTCAAGACCAATCAGAAAGGGAGGGGGAGGGAGCTTGGGTCGTTTATTTTCAAATCATGTCCCTCTCTCTCTTTTTTCTTACAAAGTCAAGACTATCAGCTTAATAGACATGAATAGAGGTAATGGCCGAAAGTGCGCACCAAAAAATAAAAAAATTATAAAATAAAAAAAGGAAATTAACGGATTTCAAGTGCTCACTGCATACAGACATACATATAAATCCTTAAATTTTAGTGCAAAACAAAAAAGACTAAAGTAGCAGTACAAACCTGTATTTGCAGAGATTGTTTTATAAATTAAGAAAGTAAAACAGAGGATTGGAGTGATTGGTGCAAAACGTCTGTTTTGTCTCACAGCAAAATAGCTGGCTCAGGCTGTCAAACCCCACAGTAATGATGACCAACACAGGATAGATAGATTACAGCTATCCAGAAGATGATCAGCAGCAGTATAAGGTTGTTTCTTCTTAAATGTCTGCAGGAAGTCCAGTCTCTGTTGAACTTCTTCCAAACTGTCTCTGTGTGAGAACCTTCTGGTCTGTGGAAAGGATAATTCCTTTGAACCAGGGCTGATCCACAGTAGACACCATGTTTTTGAGGATGGTGAAGAAAGGTGATGTGGAGGGTGTTACCTGAAAGTCCACCATCCACCTGGTTTAGCTCCAGGTGGTTCTGACCACACCTGAGGACCAGCGGGTCCACCTCCTGTCGCCTCAGGAGTTTCAGAGATGGGTGTGTTGAGGTGCAGTCTGTAATCAGCACAGGTGAAGAGGAGATGGAAGAGGACACACCCCCTGCAGGGGAGGATGCATTGGTCATGGTAAAATAAAAATGACTTAAATTAGCTATTTTTAGTCATATTTAGGTGCATTAGCAAAAGGAAGCAAGTAAAAATGTCAATTAGGCTGACAGATCTTTCTATCTACCTTTCCATTTTCTATGTAGACAAGCCTATACAGTGCGTCCTAGACGGACGCTTGGACATTCGCACGTCGAAGCGTGTTCAAAGGGCACTGGTCGGGCTTCAAAATAAGTGAACTTGTGGGAGGACCCTGACCGGGGACTGCTCCATGGCAGTCGGCCTGGCCTTCTCCCTCCCTCATCCCCTCGATCCTCCAGGAGCTCAGAGTGGACTCTGGTCTCCCACCTGGCATCAGGCGGACCTGGGACTGCTCCAGCAGGGGTATGGAGAGCTACAGACCCAGTATAGTCGTGATGGTGGGATCCATAAATACTGGCTCCTTGCCGCGTCGGAGAATTCGGCCTCCTCGCCCAGTTTGTCCCCCGTAGGTCCAAGCTTCGCACGCCAAGACACCGACTACAATGCTGAGTGGCTGTCCATCTCTCTGAGATTAGTAAAAGTGTATAATATAATATGCGAGCAGCGTGGCACGTGGTCCGGTGCTGCGGTGGAGCTGCTGCCAGGCCTCAGTCGTGCTTACTCCTCCTGAGATTCTTCTGGATGAGAAAGCTGTTCATGGCTCACTTCTCGGTGGAGACAGCGGGGCATTTGCAGCCACAACGGCTCATTTAAGAGCCACCAACAAACCTCTTAAGAGCTTTCCTGTCTAAATAGTTTAACCTCTTTATAATGTTTATTTTTTCATTCCTGTCTCTGTATAGAAAACAGCTGGTGTCATATAGCTCGTGGTGATTAGCCACAGTGTTTATCAGTATTTACTCCATGTCGTGCTGATGCTGTGACTCCATCATATCACCAGGCTCCTGATTGGTTGACGCGGCGTGACTTGAAGCCAAATTTCAGATTTTCCATCTTCAGCTGCAAACGCAATAAAGTTTGTGCAGCGCATAAGTTGCGCTAATTGGTTGCGCAAATCAAGCAGAAAAGCGTTTTCGCAACACAAATCTGCTTCTGACGTGATGCGGGATCCCTTGTAGCGTTTCTTCATGCTTCTACATTGACTTTACATATAAATTGGAAGCTCTGGTCACTTCAAACCCGTTTGGTTTGAATGCACCGTTAGTCTTAGTCCTCTGCAGCATCATTAAAGTAAAGCAAAATGTCTGTGTGATTTTGTTTTTTGCAGAAGACCTCACAATCAAAAAAAAAGTTGGAGAAAGTGCTGAACTAGAATGCAAAGCCGATGGGAATAAGAAAGTCACAGCTGTAAAATTGACCCGAAATGACCTGCAACCACAATATGTGCTCATCTACAGGGATGACAGGATTGATGAAAAGCTCCAGAATCCACTTTTCAAAGGCCGAACCAACTTAATAGACAATCACAGAACTGATGGGACTGTCCATCTGAAACTAACCAATCTGACAAAGAATGACTCTGGCACATATATCTGCCGTGTTAAGAGTGAGATTGGCAGCACTCGCAGGAAGAGAGCGACCTCAGAGAGCATCTTCCGTCTGGAAGTCGTTCCTTCAGGTGAGTCTGTCTCTGGTTCAGAACCTGCAGCAGCTTCCTATAAACATCTCAGATCAGATGATCATGAGACTCTGTAGAAAGCAGCTGATGATGTTCTCCAGACTTCTGCTGACAGATCAGACTAATCTTTGGTTCTGTTCTGCAGGGAACGAGGATGAGGTGAACAAGCATGTAATCTATGGAGTATGTGCTGGATCTTTTATTGTTTTTGGTGTATTGTTGATTGCATTGGGATTAGTCTTAATTGCTAAAAAGAAGAACTCAAATCATCCTGCTCCACTAAAAGAAGAAACCTTCCCTGAATTGCTTGTGCATTGTTCATAAGAATGAGAAAAAGAGAAAGTTATTTACTTCAGCCTACTCCTTTTTTTGGACCAAAAATATTTTAGGAGTCTTTGATGTTGCTTGTTTCTTTTGTTAAAGGAATAGTTCACGGTTTTTACATATGTTCTTACCTTACCTTAGACTAGTTGGTATGTACCTGTCTGGTGTTTGTCTGTGCGCTCTGTCATGCAAACGGAGCACAAACGCAGCCTCTTCCACATACTGTATAGCTCCAAATCTGCTCCCGTCAGAAGCTGCTAAATTCTTCCACGTTTTCCCTATTTAAATACAGTTACGTGAAGTGTTACACTACGAAGTATAGTAACACAGAAATGTAACGTCGATTTTCTCAGCGGATAAAAAGGGTACTGCATTGTGAGGCGTACACTAATAATACGAGGAGCACTACGTCGGCGCACTGTGAGCGTGGAGAGAATTATTTAGGAGTTAGTGCGCGGACGTAGTGCTCCTCGTATTATTACGCCTCACAATATAGTACCCCTAGTATGTAAAAACCGTGAACTATTCCTTTAACTGATTCCTATTTCATTTTGTTATGATTAACATAGACTTTGATTTAATTACTATTACTGTCTATTTCTTTATTTCAAGGAGCGTGCAATGTCACATGCTATGTATGGTCATTCATTTATGTATACCTTAGTGTGTGCATGCATTTAAATGTTTGATCTGGGGACAAAGTCATTCTGCTCCAGGTGTTTTTGAGTCCGAAAAAGCACAATCAAAAAATAAAATAAATACTTGTTCAAGCTACTGTGTGTTACTATTTTTGTTATTTTGTTAAGCGGAAATATTTTTTTTTGCTAAATCTAGAGATTTCTATTCAGTTTATTTATGTTGCACCAATTCACAACAAATGTCATCTCAGGGCACTTTACAATAAAAGTCATTTCAATACAATGAGACAAACGGTCCAATGAGTTAAACGTTTTCTATGTAAGGAATCCCAGCAGACTGCATGACGTCGTTGAAATGGGATTTGACATATTGCTTTTTAAAATAAATATACATGTAGATTTTTCCTTCAAAAGTCACACAGAAAGCTGAGTCACAAACCAGCTTGAGTGACACATCAGTCTAGTATTATACATCTGTCATGTGTTTGCGTGACATTCATCACCCTTGTTCTTTTTGTGTATCTTCTCTGTTTTCTCAAACCCCCAGCTGGCCATGTCAGATGACCGCTTCTACTGAGCCAGGTTCTGGTTCTGGTTGAGTTTTCTTCCTGTTAAAGGGGAGATTTTCCTCTCCACCGTCAATATGTGCTTACTCAGTATGAGGGTTTGCTAAGTTTGGAGTCTGCATGATCCGGGTACAACCTCACATCAATGACTCAGCACAATCCACTGGGATTCCTTACATAGAAAACTTTTAACTGATTGCAATGTTTGTATAATTGTATTGAAATAACTTTTGTTGTGAAGTTCCTTGAGATGACATTTGTTGTGAATTAGAGATATAAAAATGAGAGTGAATTAAATTGAATTGCTCCTCACGGACCTCACATCATGCTGAAGAGCATTTTCAGCAGTAAAGCTAGTTATGGAAGAAGTTAATGGATTTTAATCTTCTTTCACAAATTTAAAAACAAAAATAAATCATCTCAAAATGTGGTATGGGGCGACTGTGGATCAGGAGTTGGGTGTTCGCCTTGTAATCGGAAGGTTGCCAGGTCGTTGTGTCCTTGGGCAAGGCACTTCACCCGTTGCCTACTGGTGGTGGTCAGGGGCCTACGTCTTTGTCAGAGCACCCCAGAGGAGCTGTGGCAACAACATATTTTGCCATCACCAGTGTGAGAATGACTGACTGTAGTGTAAAGCGTTTTTTGGTGTGTGTAGGGACTGATTAAAGCGCTGGACAAATACAGGCCATTTCCATTTACTCTAAGGTGGAACTGGGATTATTTGGTGGGGTTTTGTGCTTCATTTCGGTTGCAAAGGTGGTTACATTTAGTTACATTTTCTTGAGTTAAACTGGGTGTGCCACTCCAACCTGAGTACACTTTTTGGGAAGTCTACCCACCTCCGCTCACATGTGGGGAATTTTAAGAAAAGTGTCATTAGATCTTAGATTTAATTAAAAAAAAGGAGATATTTTGTCATGTTGCAGCTGCAACTTCTAGAAATCTTTGACTTCTGAGGACCTGAACTGGCAAAGAAGAGCAAAACCATGGCTGTTCTAGTATTCACAGAACCATGGCATGTGAGGATGTTGGGACCAGAAGCCCAAATCTTCTCAAATGTAATCTGCTTATTTTTTTCCAACATCACATATTAACCAAAAGCCCAGAGGAGTTAGTTAGAATAGAAAATGCTTACATGTCAGACATTGTCTTATTAAATCCTGCGGATTCTCTGAGTATGGGTCAGGCCATGCTCTCTACTTAGTCCAGTAGTGTTTACTGTTTTTTTGTGTGGTTTTCTTTGGTGTATTTGTTTTGAGCTTTTCTACTGTTTAGTGTAGTGTAAAGATGTAGCAACCAGAAACAGTTTACCCATGGAATGTATATAGTTCTGAAATTGATTGTTTAGCGCAGGGGTGCCCAAAGAGGGGCCCACGAGCCAAAGTTGTCCCCCCCCAAACCATTGACTTTGGCCCGTCAGAGGATGCCCTGGGTCTTAAATAAAAATCTACAAGTTTAGATATGCGTTCTGAATAGTTATAAATTACTTATTTGTAATTTTATTTAATGTTATTTACACAGAAAGGAAGGCTAAATAACTATGAAAAAATCTTTACAATACTTTACTATTAGTATTTGTATTTCGAGTAAAATATTATCACATTTGACCTGCAATTCTCTCATAGCTTTTCATTTTGACCCTCTGAAAGAATAAGTTTGGGCACCTCTGGTTTAGACAAAGGTTCTCAAAATCATGCAGGAGAGCTGAGATTCTCTTTCAGATTGCAGTAGAATGTTCAAGTTCAGTCTGGCCCTTATGAGAACTAGAATTTCCTTGAGGCCAAGTTGCTTCAAGTTCACATTTTTTCCATGCCAAAGCTGTTAATTACCGCTTTTTTTCTTCTTGGCATGAGAAGAACTGTTTGAATGTTGTTGACGGTTAAACTCCTCCCTATTTCCAGTAACTCAACTGTTAGAATAGAAAGTAAAGACTGCTCACTTTGAAGCTAAACTTCCCGCTAATGAAAACAGCTATTTGTGGTAGTAGATCTGAGATTAGCACAGATAATAAAAGGCCTAGAGGGCAGAGTCTGTTAGTTATCATTTACAGCTCCATGAATAACTTCTCTGTAATCTGGTGTGTGGTGCAGCCATTTTGAATATCAGCTATAAAGGCAGCATGAAATGGTAGAATCAGAAAAACAAAATGATTTCTGTGTGATAAAAGGCTTCTAAATCTTCCCACGTGATCAACTATTTGATGTTTTTACTTGAGTTCTGGCTTTCTGGAGTCAGAGTACTACAATACAAAGTCCCTCATGGTCAGCTGCTGATATAATCAGGCCAACATCTCTAGAACCAACTTTCCTGTTATCAATCTGATCCTGCAGACATTCTGCTGAGCAGAATAGAATAGAATAATCCTTAAATAGTCCCACCAGGGGAAATTCGGTCGTAAACAGCAGCCAAAGAAGCAACAAATATACAACATATGTAACAGAAAAATACATACAAAAAATACAATAATACACAGAATATGTACATCAACATATGTACATCAGGTGGAAATAATTTGCAAATTATAGCGATGTGGTTGTTTAGTGCAAAATGTAAGATACAGTGCAGGTGTAAAATATTTATATTTGTTGGGAGCAGTTTTGGTTGTACAGTCTGACAGCTGCAGGGAGGAAGGACCTGCGGAAACGCTCCTTTGTGCATCTAGGATGCAGCAGTCTGTCACTGAAGGAGCTCTGCAGTTCAGCAACATTTCCATGCATGGGGGGGGGGGAGACTCTGTCCATCAGAGATATTATTTTAGCCAGAGTCCTTCTGTCTCCCACCACCTGCACTGGATCCAGGCTGCATCCTAGAACACAGCTGGGCTTCCTGATGAGTTTATACAACCTCTTCCTCTCAGCTGTCGATAAACTGCTGCTCCAACATACAGTACTGTAAAAAATGACGGTGGCCACCACAGAGTCATAGAAGGTCCTTAACAGCGCTCCCTGGACTCCAAATGACCTCAGCCTCCTCAGCAGGTAGAGTCTGCTCTGACCTCTGACCCTTCCTGTAAAGAGCATCAGTGTTGTGGCACCAGTCCAGTTTATTGTTTAGGTGAACACCCAGGTACCTATAAGAGTCCACTATCTCAATGTCCACTCCCTGGATGTTCACCGATGTCAGTGTGGTGGGTCTGCGTCTCCGGAAGTCCACCACCAACTCCTTGGTTTTTCCAGCGTTGATCAGCAGGTCAGCAAGAGAACCAGAAACAAAGGCCCTGAGCTTGGGCTGCACGGTGGCGCTATGGTTAGCACTGTTGCCTTGCATTAAGAAGGTTGTGGGTTTGTATCCTGGATGGAGTTTGCACGTTCTCCCTGTGCATGCATGGGTTCCCTCCGGGTACTCCGGATTCCTCCCACAGTCCATAAACAAGACTGTCAGGTTAATTGATCTCTCCAAATTGTCCTTAGGTGTGTGTGTGCATGGTTGTTTGTCCTGTCTGTCTCTATGTGGCCCTGTGATGGACTGGCGACCTGTCCAGGGTGAACCCCACCTCTCGCCCGTTGACAGCTGGAGATAGGCACCAGCCCCCCTGCGACCCGTTAAGGAGTAAGCGGTTAAGAAAATGGATGGATGGTGACCTAAACAAGCTCAGAGGAGGGTTATTATAATATATTTTTACTTTTGGTTATTATAATATATTTTTACTTTTGGTATTATAATATATTTTTACTTTTGGTATTATAATATATTTTTACTTTTGGTTATTATAATATATTTTTACTTTTGGTATTATAATATATTTTTACTTTTGGTTATTATAATATATTTTTACTTTTGGTTATTATAATATATTTTTACTTTTGGTTATTATAATATATTTTTACTTTTGGTTATTATAATATATTTTTACTTTTGGTTATTATAATATATTTTTACTTTTGGTATTATAATATATTTTTACTTTTGGTTATTATAATATATTTTTACTTTTGTTTTCCTTTTACGTCTTGAGCTAAAAGGAGCAGATCAAAACAAACACGCTTGGGTTTCATTTCTCAGAAACTGCTCGGTTTTTTCCCTTAGGCTGTTCATGAGAAGAGTACATAGAGATACCGAGCCAATCGACGCGCCCTCTGGCCTTAGTTCAGCTGCAGGTGGAAAATTTTCCACCTGAGCTCATGCTTTAAATATCTATGACTCACTGTTATATAAATTATATAAAAATTAAATAAAAATAAAAAAACAGACCTAGACTCCTTCAGTTAGTAGTTTCTTCTCCTGTTTCTAAAGGGAAATGCAAAACTCAAACCTTTGTTACTCTAACTAATCAGGACATAAGGAACTTTATACTGAAGCAGCTGCTTCTACGTCTTCTTTAGTGTGAATCAACGGTTTTCCCCACAGACCAAAGTGGTATCTGTGTATTTCAGTTTCTCACAGTGGGCCATGTCAGTGAAACTGTCTGAAAGACCAAACTCTTTTATCCCCTCTACTTTCTGGATCAGACTTTTTTGACAGTGTTTCTGTAACAGATCTTGTTTTGTCTGAATGTCAATAACTGGTGGGTGCAGTATATTTGTTTTTCTCCGGTATTTTAGACCAGACTGGTCGTCACTCCTCAGTGAGAATGAGGAAGTCTTTCAACAGAGGCCACAGTCTGACTATTCTATTCACAATGAAACTTCCTACACAGTTATTGCACTGTGAAGTTAGATATGGAGAAATAACTCTGACTCAGAACACAGAATTTTTCCCTGAAGTGAGTTGATCTCTTTTCCTGTAATTTAAGTCTGAATCCAGGCTGAGAACAGATTATTACTCTGACTCAAACTTGTTGATTCTAATCCCCAATAGGTCACACCTCCGGGTGTAATCTGATGCTCGAGGTTTGAATTTAAAATGTTGGTGGAAACCTGGCTAGGGACGTTACCAAGGCTCTCATTTACCTGCATTTGCTCTGTGCCAAGTTAAACAATGTCAGTGTGAAATAAGAAATAAGAAGTGTTTCATCATGTTTATTTTTATTGTACTTTGTGCTATTCACTTGTTCTTTCATATTTTCTTCCACAGTCTTTAAGCATAGGAATGATCTCTGTTTTGTTGAAACCAGATCTTCAGCAAAAAAAAGAGATAAATATCAGTGAAAGCTTTTATTTTTACATGCCTGTTTATTATCAGTCATCACCTAAAACATTTTTTGTTGTCCGCCCCCTGCTCATGTATTTGCTATGGGCAGGAGGTGAGTTGTTATGTGTCCTATTGTGACCTTTATTAACTGAAATTCATCTCGGAGGACAATCAGAACAAAGACGCTCCTTCAGCAGTTTCCTTTATCTAATCAGATCAGCCAGTTCCTTTCTACTATAGACGGATGGTTCAAGCTAAAGAGTAGCCTATGTGGGCCGCCTAAATGTCATAGAGATGCGTCCATCCATGTTCCCACACCTAAAGACGACCTAGAATTCTTCTCACAGTAGGAATAATTGAGAGGAGCATGTGCAAACAATCATACTTTAGACCAAACAATCCGTGTTAAAGATAATTTTATTTTTTAGATAGAGAGAAAATGATTTGCTGAGAAAATCTGTCTCTCCCTGCTGGATGCTTTTCACCATCCCAACAATCCTGAAAAGGTGAGAAGAGAACCAGATCAGGTCATCATCTTCATCAGATGATGAGTCCTGGAAAAAACATCTTGATACCAGTTACAGGAAAGCAGGAATGATCAGAACCTTCTCAGAACCAGAGTGTTTGAAACTATTTCAGACACTGGCTGGTCCTGTGTTACATCCTGCAGGGACGGGAAAACATTTGCACATTTCCCAGAACCCTGGATCTGGGATAGTTTACATAGATTTCCATGTTTGTTTGCATAGATGATCATCTCCCTCCATCACAGGGAGGACAGGACTCTGCAGGATCACTGATCCACCTCAACACAGAGACAAACTACAGCATTTCATCCATTTCCACACAGCTTCATCAACACTAAATGTGCAGCACAGCAGTGAGATAAGAACTACATGTAAACTGAAGACACTAATGCATGCTTTTATCACCAGTAGAGTCAATTACTGTAATGCCTTGCTTTCTGGTTTATTGTCTCTGGTATGGCAGGTAATAGACTGAGTGAAGGTGGGCAGAGTGGAGGACAGGGAGGTGTGGTTAAAGTCCCCAGCAGTGGCGGACTGGCACCAAAAAGAGGTCCTGGCAATTTTAGCAGAGAGGCCACATTTGTCTTCTCATGTCATTGGTAACCAACAAAGAAACAACATTAGACATAAACAATACAACTGCCACAGAACCAATGTCCCCTCTAACTCAGGGGTCCCCAAACTAAGGCTCTCGGGCCGGACACGGCCAACTTCCACATTTGACCCGGCCCCCTGAACAATACGCTACAAGAGATAGGCATTTCCCGCCACCACCACCCTCTTCAGCTGTTTTGCCGCGGTACAACCGATGTAACGATGAAAACTGTACTGTAAGATGTCCACACTTTTTGGCGGCACGTTTATCTGCGAGCAGACCTTTTCACGCATGAAACTCCTGAAAACTCTGATGAGATCAAGATTCACAGATGAACATCTGCATCAGTGCTTGAGACTGGCTGTGACCAGGTTTGAACCGGACATTCAACTTCTAATCAGCCAGATGCAGGCGCACAGTTCACACTGAAGCTCACTTTGAGTCACACTGAACATAAACAAATATTATGATAATAAAAACTACAGGGATAAGATTCATCTCCACTGGTAGATACTGGTAATTTAGGAGATTCTGCTCTGACAACTGAAGCTGAACTTTTATCAAAGATTGTGCATGACAGAAACTTTCTTTCTGTGAGGAACCCAGAGAAGATTATTTGATCTCGAAAAAGGTAATTAATATTTAGTTATGTGTGGCTTCCTGGAAGCGATATTCATAATTGTATAATAACAATTTTAGACACACCTGTGATGGTCACACTTTTTGTTACAAACTGACCCTGGCCCCCCGTCAGAGGAGGGAAAAGTTATGTGTCCCTCACTGGAAAAAGACCCCTGCTCTGACTCTTCATGTGTATGAGCAAATGTTCTAAGTTGCTGAGAGAACCCTTAGACCACTGTGAGCAACATCAGACGTGTGGACTGTGGTCGTTGTTGGGCCAGCCTCACATCTATCCAAGTTATATCAATAAGTGATTTAAATACCTGTCTCTATTTTTATTCTTGACTGTGGAAAATCCCTTATTTACAGAGCAACCCCCCCCCCCCTCACTTATTAAGAATATGCTTAACATTGATAATAATTACTAATTATCAATCGGCTAATTGACGGATCGCTCCTTCATCCCTTGTTCAGCAATCCCAATAAACATGCTACAGCTGTATTAGGATTAATATATTTAAAGAAAATAATAAAAAATAAACTACATAAAGAAAGCCTTCAAACAGCCTTTACATGGTGCTGCTATTAATGCCAGTTTTAAACAGGACCTCTGACATATGTTATATCGCGTTTGTTTATAGTTTTGGTAGCTTTTTAAATATTTGTCACCAAAAAATGTATTGGATAAGGCCATAATTAAGGCTCAGAAAGAACGGAGAGCTGCTGGAACTGCACACGCACAAGCGCACATACTCATTGATCCATAATGCAAACTTGCACCGAACAAATTATCTGATTATTTTATTTTCTATTTTCTAGAGTTAGAAAAACATTCACCCTTCTCAGTAAACCTGACCAATGAAAGCCAAATTTATTTATTTATTAACCTTGCTGTAAATGTGTTTATTTCTGCTTTTAAGGTGTAACTAAACCCCAAACCAATGTTTTTTACCTTATAAACTGTATAAATGGCTCTTTACCAATGCAATCTTGAAGGTTTCAGGGCATTTTTTTTTACATTTTCGTGTAAACTTGTGAAATTCCAAATGTTTTGGTCCAAAAACGTCTTAGTGCTGCCGCTCATGGCTCTTTGTGTGGTATTGCATTTTATTTTTGTGATTGGTTAAGAGTGGTACATCTTTTCCATTTTCTACGTCAAAATAATGGTCCCACAGATACGTCCTCCCTCTCAGACACACTCAACCCGCCCTGTGGTGAGCTGGAGTGTGTAGGAATTCTGTTAAAATGCAATGCCCAAAATTTATATGTTTTAATTTTAGAATATATATTAGTATTATTTTATATATGTATTTAATTAAGTATTTATTCCACTGCCATTTTTTTCATACTATAATTTATTTTGACTTTTTTTTATTTAATATAATCAGTTTTTATTCAAAAATCTCTTTTTTTTTTTTTACAAAGTTAGCTTCTATTTCATAATAGTTTTTTTTTCATAATGGTGTATTTATTTCAAAATGCTATTTAACATAATGTCTTAGCCAGCCAATCAGAATTAGCTTTTGGGACCTGGATGCTGATTGGTTGGTGCTTAAACATGATGTTCCTGCAGGAGGAAAACGGTGAGGACCGGCTAAAGTCGTTTAATACCGTTAATGAACTTAATGCCTTTAGGATTTTCTGTATGGCTTTATAATTCTTATAATACTGGCAGAATATTTGATCAGTTTTGTAATGGGGATGTCTAATCCAAACAGCCGGTGCTGCTCCTTTGTTCTAGGTGTAAAGCTGCTCAGGGCGCGATGCCTGTTATTAGACTGGGGAAAGAGACTCATGTTGGATGTTTGGTACGATCATTAATACATTTCAGAAATAACACAGAACACGTTTAAATAATCTCCCTTTAACTGACTGTAGCTAACAACCAATTATTTACCAATTATTTACTTTAGCTTGTAAACGCACATCCACTCAAGGAGTGATGGCCAGTAATAACCAACAGAAAGCACGTTTTGACTGAGCTATAAAGCTTTTTACTAGAAGTGCAGCTCATAAAATACTCTAAAAAACATGTAAACAACCACAGCAGTCTGTTCTGTTGTTCTCTATTCCTCTTGGTTTCACCAAATCACAAAAAGACAAAATTAAACTGTCCTTACAATGTATTAGAATATCTGGTGCCTAAAAGCTGTATTTACAACTAATTACAACAACTAGAGCACCATGGTTAAATTATATGTGGCTGATGTTGAGCTGAACAATCACAGGTGTGCGCTCCCCGCTGTTTTCCACATATAGTGACAAAATTGGGCTCTTCTCCATCAGTGTGGTTCACGGAGAGCTCAGTGTCGATAACGCTGCATGTCTCCGGACCTATGCAGAAGGAGAGGTAAAAAAGCAGCAATGAGACTAAGAAGTGTAAATATGACTTTTGGTAAAGTGACTGAATATTTCTTTATATTGTAATGAAATGTTTAATCTTGATACTAGCAAGCTGTGGACCACAGTGAAATAGCCAAGCCCAAGCTCCCAGTCGGGTCCCTTGGATTTTCCCCCCATTAAGTCTTCTAGCCCCAAGCCCTCTGATTCTCAGGCAACAGAGGAAAAAGAAAAAAATGAAATCATTATTTTAAAACTCATCACTGAGTCTTGAGTGTATGTGTGTCAGCACTAGAGTCCTGCTACAGAAATTATGACAGATGCTTTTTAGTCAAAGTCTCCAGGTGTCTTGTTAAAGCCAGATGGATCAAATGCATTACATTTATGTTAGGGGAAAACTATTTCAAGATTAACTGAAGGACTCCTTTTTTTCTTGCTATGTCTGTAGAGTATCTCTTTCTTATATAAGGTCTGAAAGCTTGAAGAGAGGGAGATCACTCACCATGTCTAGAGGGAGAGATGATTCTGTTCCGTTTTATAATAAATATCTTCAAAATGCAAATGAAGACTAAGTCAGCCTTAACTTTAACTCAATCTCTCTGCACTCACAAATAAATGTAAATTATGCAGAAAAACAAATACAGAAACACAGTGAAAGACTGAATTAGATCATCTAAATTACATCTACTATTTTTAATCTTAAACAAGATGGAAGGATAGTCGAGCAGTGCAGCTGGATTTACAGATATTCTGTAAAACCTAAATAAATCATCACCAGCAAAAATGTGTTACCAGTTCCAATCCTGACCATAGCTGGAATATTCTGTCTGAAGAGATGCGGTTTATCGCTTCGACTGCACAGACTTTTTGGAAATGCAGTCAAGTAAATTTAACTAGTAAATTACCACCATCTGGTCACAGATAAAATTTCAACAAATTGTTTATCAAATTGAAGAATATTTCAATTTATTAAACATATATATATATATATTTATTTTTAAATTTTTAAATGGCTGAGACCGTCTCTATTTGGCTGACCTGTTGAAGGAATATGTCCCCTACATCCTATTAGGTTGTCAGAAATTATTCGGCTTGTGGTTCTGAAGACAAGACGCATTCTAAGAGGGGACATAGCTTTCTGTATTGTGGGCTCAAAATTGTGGAATGAACCACCCCAAAGTGTTAAACAGGCTAACTATTTAAATTTAAATATCGTCTTAAGGCTCAATTTTATTTTCTTGTTTTTTTTTGCAATTGCTGTATTGTCTACGAATGTATTATGTGCTTTTATATTATGTATTGTACATACCTTTGGTCAACACTGTTGCTTTTAACCAATGCTTTATAAATACATTTGGTATTGGGTACAGCTAGATTTATATTAGCTAATATGGTTGTATATTAAATAACTGATCCTTCAAACAGCACATTTTAAGTAATCAATAAAACTCTTATAGTCTTTTAAGAATAACAGCTAGACAGTGGTGCAGTTGGTAACACGTTCACCTTGCATCAAGCAGGTCTTAGGTTTGAATCCCAGCCCAGGGTCTTTCTGCATGGAGTGTAAATGTCCTCCCAGTGCATGTGTTGGTTCCCTCCGGGTACTCCGGCTTCCTCCCACAGTCCAAAAACATGACTGTCAGGTTAATTGCTCTCTCTAACTTGTCCTTAGGTGTGTGTGCTAGCATTGTTGTTTGTCCTGTTTATCTCTGTGTTGCCCTGTGATGGACGGGCGACCTGTCTAGGGTGTACCTCACCTCTCTCCTGATTAATGCTGGATGTAGGCACCAGCCCCACTGCAGCCCTACGATGGATGGTTGGTTGGATGGATGGATGGATTGCCAACAAAGAATGTGAGGAAACTGAATCAGTTGTAATACTGTATGATGTTGTGTATCTGTACCATAGTCTCAGGAGATGCTTGGGCCTTCTGCATTCTTGGTGTTGGTCTGTTCATCCATACTGGCTGATATCAAACCAGAGGTCATGCTACAATTTATTGTTGTTGGTCTTGTTGATTGAGAAGATTTTAAAAATCCAGTTATGATCTATTTTTACACATCAGTTTTCAAAAGGATAATAAATGCTTTTTCTGGAATATTTCATTTTCCTTTATTTTAATCAACATTCAGGTTGAACAAACCGAACAGGGAATTCAATCTTGCCATCATACGTCCAACAGATTAATTGGCTACATGTATCAATTATGAACACAACGACTGCTGTGTTATTACGTAAAAACTTTGTCTGAATTCAACCCCCTAATGATCGCGATATATTTCAGTAAATGTCTGACAGTGTTCTGAGTGACAACATAACCAGCTTGAATGTAATTTAGTTGGTGTAGTTTGTATCCATTGAGCCTCCCACGTCCCTCCAGCTAATCAGTAAGAAATGCAGCCACTTCAGATCACACTCATTCTTCCTCCCGTAAGGCCGCATGCGTTTTAGGTTCCTTATCCGCATACTTATCACAATACTGTCCAAGCTGCTGAGTAACTGCAACATCTCCCCAGGCCTCAATCAGAGCATAGAATAGAGCTCAACTAATTCAACTGAACAAGACATTGTTGCACATGTCAATATGTACTGTTATCAACTTTAAGCAAACATGTTTTGTGTTCAAACAAAAAACATATAACATCAAACATCATCAAGGTTCTTTCTTCAGAGAGGTACCAGGCAGGGATGTCCACTTTCTCCCTCCCTCTTTGCTATTTTTATTGAACCATTAGCAGCAGCAATCAGGCAAAATAATAATGTTAAAGGTATACAATGCAACAAAATAGAACATAAAATCAGTTTATACGCAGATGATGTACTACTTTTTCTACAGCATTCACAAACTTCCTTGTCTCAGGTAATTGAGTTAATAAAATCTTACTCAAGAGTTTCAGACTATTCCATAAATTGGTTAAAGTCTACAGTCCTTCCAATCAACTGTTCTTACCAGAGTCTAGAATCAATTATTTATTCTCAATGATCCCAAGCAAACCATCACCTGATTGGTTTAGATCTCTGGACTCTTCTGTTTCTAAATTTCTTTGGAAAGACAAACCCCCACATATCAGCTTAAAAACACTACAGAAGTCCAAAGATAAAGGAGGTCTAGACCTACCAAACTTTCGTCATTATTTCTTAGCCAACAGGCTCCAATACACATCAAGATGGGTAAAACACAGTTATATCGATGAGTGCTGGGTAGATGTAGAACAGACACTATGCAATAAGATAAAACTTTCAGATCTACCTTTTGTTAGCTCAAATATAAAACAAAATGAATGTTTCAAAAGTATAAATATCAGCTCCTCTCTGACAGCTTGGTGGGAATTTCTTAAAATGACAAAGACCTCACTAGTCCCATGCAGGCGTACACCCATCTGGAATAACCCGGATATCTTACAAAAAAAATGCATGATCAACTTTCCAGGCTGGAGTTGTAAAGGAATTGAATACCTGGAGCATATATTTGATGGAACAGACTTTATCCAATTTAATACATTGGTTACACAATTCGGAATTAACAAGAATAAATTCTTAGAATACCAACAAATTAAATCAATTATAAAAAATAAATTTAGGCTCAATACAGTTGATTTACAAATTCCAGGAAAAGTTTTAGACTTCCTTAATCTTAACCCTCCCAAACTGCTATCTAAAATATACAAAACATTAAATAGAATAGATGAATCAATAGCCCTTCCTATTTCAAAATGGGAGATGGACTTGTCCATCTCAATAGACCAAAACCTCTGGTCTCAAATTTCATTAAGAACCTTTAAATTTCTTAAAAATCCTAATCTACGATTAATACAATATAAAATCCTTCATAGAGTGCATTATACAGGGCAACGGATGTTCAAGATGGGTTATACGCCGTCTGATACCTGTTTACAATGTACAAGCAATCTACCAGACAATTATATTCATGCTCTTTGGTTCTGCCCACCTGTTAAGAAATATTGGTACCAGATATGTGAAGATCTATCAAAGTGTCTGAAATGTAATATCACACCTGCTCCCACAGTTTGCTTGCTGGGAAATTTAGATGAAGTTACCATGGATACAAAGTCTATGCAATTATTTCACATCGCCTTATGCATCGCTAAGAAAAATATCCTCTTGAACTGGAAAAATAAAAATACTATTATATTATTCAATATAGATATCTCCTTCTGGATTGCATTGGTCTAGAAACGGCATCTGCCTCCACATCTGATCAATCTTTCTGGTCACCCTTGATCAGTTCCATCACCTAGTGGGGTCGGGCCCTTGATTCTGTTCTGTGGGACACAGTTGCCGATGTGGAGCTTAAGGGTTGGTGGTGACTGCGGGGAGGTCCTTTGGGGTGGGTCCGCTTGCGGTTGGGGCGGTAGGTGCCGTGACTCTCGCCTGGGGTGGGACTTTGGGGGCTTTGTGTGGTGACTCCTAGTGGCTGCATGCGGCGCCTTAGAGGGGTCGTGCTGGCGGACACGGGTTACTGGCCTGGTGCTGTGCTGCTGCATGACGTCAGGAAATTGAACCCACAGTAATCACTAATAAAGATTTTTCATACATATACATCAAGTGGCGTACTACAGCGAAGCTGTAATACTCTGCTTGGGAAAGTAAAACTGTTGGGCTTGTACTTGGTACTCAGACACCAATTCTGAGTAGCATACTGCTAGACAGGACACGTAAAAAAAAAAACAAAAAAAAAACATATAACGTAAAAATTGTATGGTTTAAACAACATTTTTCATGTTCGTACAATATATTTATATTTTACAAACTTGAAAAGTGTATAGTTCAAACAATGACGTTTTCACGTAATAACATGATTTTTATATTGTAAAAATGTGATATTATAAATGTACAAATGGGAAAAATGTTATTGTTGAAACAAAGCTTTCATGAAATAACGTGATACAGCTCTGTTTTTCTTTTGCCTGGGTGGAAGCTCGACACTTCCATGTGTTTGTAATGTTGGGTTTTTATGCTTTTACTGTTGTTTCTATTTTATACCATAATCACCAAATAAGGACTTTGAATTGTCTTGCTGTTGAAATTGTTCTATACAAATAAAGTTGTCTTGCCTTGGCTGTACAAGGGGGAGAATGAGGAACTTTAAACAGAGATGTTATGGACATGCTGTGGTATCACTGATATTGTCAGAACATTTACTTCATCTTTTATTTCTAGGATAGAAAGCAGAACTTTTTGTCTTCAGTATTTTCTAGAAAATATTACCTTCTGTATCATAATATGTTCTCCTTTAATCTGTTAGTATATGCAGTTTAACATAAACATTTAAGCTATTCCCAGCTGCCTGGGTTTATCTGCTGTGTTCTTCTTCTCCAGCTCTTCCCAATCTGCACGCTGGGAACATTTTGAATGGTGTTGTTGTAAATGGAGACTTGCAGCAAACATCATAAAACCTGATAAGTAGATCTGCTCTCTGTGTTGTTTCGGCAGCAGCACTGGATAAACCTGTAATCATGTGCTTCTGCTTTGTGTATGGAGGGAAGGTTGTCATGATGACAGATTACCTGCAGCTGCTTTCAGTTTATTGACAGTTTAAACAAACTGAAAAAGTCGACGTGGTCACGGCCATAGTAAACATAAAACTGCATTTCAGCCTTCATAGAACACTGGAACTGGTTGACATTTTTAACTGACGTGAAAAGGAAGAACTGAAAGCGTAAATTCATCCTGCTTCCTGCATATTTCTGGACAAAACAGAGCTTGTCTTTGATTATAGGATTAAAGAGAACAGGTCTGAGCAGCTCCTTAAGAACAAAATGAAAGACATTAATCCTCCCATCTGTCCATTCGTTCTTCTGTATAAACCTGCCAATAATTGCAGGGCTGCAGAGGAGTGTCTTCAGCAATCATTGGAGGAGAGGCTGGGGAAATGTTGGTCAGGTTGTGATTTATAACACATACATAGAAAAGCTCCACCAAATAATTTTTGGTAAGAATTTTGTTCTCCCCTAGCTGCATACTAAGGATTCCCTGAGGTCTGGTAACTCGAGTACGTGAAGAAATTTCTAGAATCCATCATAGTTTCAGTCGGGTTGTTGCTATCTGTCCAACTACTTTATCTGTTTATCTGAGCTGAGATCCTCCTTCATAACAGCCCAGCAGAATGCTCAAGTTCACTCAGGTCCTAATTAAAAATTGAATATGCTCGACATCAGGTTGCTTTATGTTTACCTTTGGTCATGCCAAAGTTATTAAAGACCGGTTTAATCTTCTTGGTTAGACTCTCTCCCCTTTTCCCAGTAACTATTAATAGAACAGAGACCATATAATAACAGTTTGAAGTTAAAAAAAGGCCTTTATGGTCAAAGAGCTGAGTTCAGCACAGATAACAAAGGGCCTGAAGGGCGCAGTCTGTTGATTAGAATTATTTGCACCACCTCTGTTATTTGGTGTGTGGTGGAGCCATTTCTTCTGAGGTAGAAGAAAATACAGAAGTAAATAGATTTCTGTGTGATAAAAGGCTCAGAAATTTTCCCACATGATAAAAGACTTGATTTTTTCTCCCTGAGTTTTGGCTTTCAGGAGTCAGAATATCCCAGTACACAGTCCCTCAGGGACAGCTGCTGTTATAATCATCCCGACATCTATAGAATCTGCTTTTGTCTCATTAATTTGACCCTGCAGTCTGCAGAACAGAACCTAGGTCAAATTTCATCTTTTCACTCCAGTTTTCATTCCTGCAGAACACCTAAGATTGGAAGTAATGTGGCCATTAAAAGCTCAGTTGAGGCAATAAACCAAACAGCTCACCAGTTGTGACTTGTGCATTACCACAACAGCCTTTCAGATAACTACTGGTATGTTATCCCATTACTTTTTGGCCAAGTGTCACAAGTTGAAGAGTAACAATCTATATTTAACTGGTTAAATAAATAGTAGAGCTAGAATGGCAAAATGCAGCGGCCAACAGTGCAGTGTAGTTTCAAACTACAAGAGAAAAGGTGATGACTGATATCAAGGTTATTGAATAAAGACATAAACAGCTTGTCATGGGTAATTTGACAACATGACCAATATACCCTTTATTTAACAAAAACATATCCCGAACATACACAGTCATAATCAATATCATAATTGTTTTGTCTATGTCATTATACTTAGAAACTGATGCTTCTAAGTATGGCAAGACGATTGTTTATTTGTTCAATGAATAAATTGCTTGGAAGTTGAAGGTTCCCTGTTAGCAACAGGAGGCTGTAGAGGTTTGACATAGAAAGGGACTTAACATCTATTTATTACTGAATAAATATTCTGTACAATTAATAACTTCCTCACTCCTCCCCGTTTACCAGAATCCATCTTTTTTCTCACATCTCCCTGTTTATTTTTTTTGACTTACAGACATACAGTCGGAACGAAAAGGGCTTTGGGGACAACGACGCAGGACCATAGAGCCTGTGCACGGAGGTTCCTCCCACTATGGGTGTGACATTACCTGCACCTTTACAGGCGTTTAAATGCCTAGAAGATGGAAAAAGACTCAGTACCCATAATCTCTCTGAGCTAGAGGTCTTTCCAGCCCGTTTTTATGAGAAATGAATAGTGTGTGTTTTCTCAGACGTGTGTGTCTCTGCCTGGGAGTTAATATTCTTGTCTCTGCTGAAGGTGAGTTGTGAAACTGGAAACTGTCACTGTTTTGTGTTTTTATCACTTCACTTTGCTCTGATTAAAACATTTGGTGTTTGACATCTAAAAAAAACACAGGATGGCCTATTTTCTAAGTAAAATCAGACCTTACATAAAAAATGTCTTAGGAAACCATTTCTCAGACCAAACATCATCATGCAAAAAAGTGTTCATAGTGTTGATGGATATATAGCGACATATTTTGGCATGGGGCACAACAAGGGCCCAAGCAGGATTTGATCCTCAGATTGCTAACCAGTCAGTCAAAGGGATATCCTGGAGACCAAGTGGTCAGAGTGCATCATCAATTGGAAGTATAATTAAAAAAAAAAATAACAATCTTGTTACTTAAGTGAAAACACCATACGTATGAATAATTAATAACTGTCCCTTACAATTTTCAAACCACTTTCAAGTTTGTTCTTTTTGTCCCAAGCAATTAAAAAAAATAAACCGATGTATTTTTTTCTTTTTACCATAAATGACAAATTGTGGGGGTAGAGTCCAAAAGAACAGCACCATTGTTCTACAACTGAAGGAGGACCATTAATGAACAGGTACAGGCCTCCTGTATGGGCTGCTTTTTCAAATGGAAACCGACAAAAAGTCGGTGTGAAACGCACCGAGCAGCACGGTTTCACTCAGTGAAAGCAGCCTGTAGACATGCACCCTGTGCTGGCCCCATTAGAAATATGGGCTTATAATGATACCAGCTGAAGATGAAACTGAGAAGAAATATTGGCTCTGAAAATAAAATGTTGAAAAATATAATTGTAATAGAAAATCATTTAAAATTTTTTGAATTAAAACAATTAACTCACAATATAATATTTACACTTTCATATCTTTTTCAATGCCAATCTTTTCCGCCTGCTCCTGCTTTTCAGCTTCATTTAGCCGAAACTTATTTCATGTTGTGCACGCGCGCAGAGGGCGGGGCTTAAGAGCTACAGGTGGTTGTTTTCAGCTGTCGATGAGTCAGGCTTTTATACCCGTTAAACCCAGTAAAGGTCACTTGCAGTTCCTTTGTATATCTTTAATTCCGCGCGCGTGCACGACGTGAAATGAGTATCAGCTGAATGAAGCTGAAAAGCAGCAGCAGGGGAAAAAGATTGGCAATGTATAAAAAAAAAAAAGATTGGCATTGAAAAACAATATGAAAGTGTAAAAACTTGATTGTAAGTGAGTTAATTGTTTTAATGCATTTATTTTGAGTTTCATTTAATTTTTTTCACTTTGAATTTTTATTTCACTTTCAATACAGACATTTTTACTACATTTATTTCAGGTTCAAAATTAAGATTTTACAGTTACACTTATATTTTTCAATTCCAAATGTTATTTTCGGAGCAAATATTTCTTATCAGTTTCATCTTAAGCTGGTATCGTTATAAGTCTATATAGAAACTAATTAAAACATGCCGTGCAGGAACAGCATCAGCTATTCTAATAATAGCGCAAGCGTTTTATTAAATTGTTGTGCAGTTCTCTGCTCAGGATGTTTTAATTAAAAACTACTTAACAGATACTATTGAATAGGTATTAATTCGTCAGGCAGTTGCTGCAGTTAGGCAACCCCTCACCCCCAATCGCAGATTGCTCAGATATTTAAAGGACTTATTGTATCCGGTTATTAACAGATATGTGTTATCAAATTAATTCCTTGCTGAGAAAAGAACTAATTTTAAAATCCTTGTTTTCAGAGAGTCTGGTTTAGAAGATATCAGGCCTGTGTTTCCTTCTCAGAGAGATATTAGTTTGTTAAAGACTCTGAAGACTCTTAGCTTTTGCAGATAGGGACAGCTACATTTAATGTTTAGAACAATGTATTTTCATCTCTTCCTTCCATAATTCATGAGTTACATTTATGTTAATCCTCTCTGCTGTGCGTTGTGTTCTCTCCAGCAGTTCAGAACATCAACGCTACAGTAGGACAGAAGGTTACCCTCCCTTGTCAGTTGTTGATGCCTCTGAAAGTCGTGGAGTGGAGCAGACCTGGCCCAAAAATAAAGCATGTTCTCGTTTTCCATAAACCAAACCCAAATCTGAAAGTCCCAGAACAGAGCTACCAGGGCCGAGTAGAGCTGAAGGACATGAAGAAAGGAGACGTGTCTCTGGTTCTGAAGAATGTGACTGCTGAAGACAGAGGGACATATGAGTGTTATGTTCAGAGTGAAAAAAACCGCAGGAAGAGAGAGATTAAACCAGTCAGCACCATCATCCTGGATATAGCTCCTCCTCCTCCTCCTCCTCCTCCAGGTGAGTCAGTCTGTCTCTGGATCAGAACCTTCAGCTGCTTCCTGGTTCTGGATGTTAGAAACATCTCTGATGTTGTTGATGAGACTCTGTATAAAGCAGCTTCTCTGAGATCAGTAGATGATGTTCTTCATTCATTTCCTACCATCTCATACTAACTGTTGGTTCTGTTCTGCAGGCAGCATGGATGGAGGCAGAGATGACGGAGAAAAAGAAGGTGGAGGGAACCAGGATGGGTCAGCATTTGGTCGAGGTCATATTATGGCTGCCTGTGCTGTAATGTTGGTCCTCGCTGCGATGGCTGTGATGGCTGCTATTAGCTGGAAGACAAGGAAGAACTTGATGTCTTCTCCCAATGACGATGCAGGAAAACCTAAGATGATCTGGCAGAAAGCTGTTGGTCTTTTGCAAAACCCCTTCAGTTAAAGGGGAAGTTCAGTTTTTTTTTAACCTGGACATTATTTCTAACATGCATTACGTTCATTTCCTCACCCAGACAAGTTTGGTGCCACTTGTAGTCCTTTGGTAGAAGTTTAGGTCCATTCATGTTCAGCGTATATCCATATAACGGGAGTTGTTGGGGCAGCCAAAGTGCAGCCTCTAAATAAGGCATTATCTGCTACAAAACTCCTTCATTTCACCAATGTTTGGTTATGAATCACTAGCACTATTCCCCTAGGAGTTCAGAGCGTCTCAAAGATGCTTTGTTATTGTCGTCCGGGGTTTTTTTACAGGCTTTAACTCAAACCAATTCCGATTTGCACCAACTGGCAATTTCAATGACATCACTGCTGCGCCTCATCCCAGTGCTAGTGATTCATAACAAAAGATAATGGCTTATTTAAAGGCTGCGCTTTGTCTGCCCCAACAACTCCCAAATATATGGATATAAGCTGATCTTGAAGGGATATCAACTTCTACCAAAGGACTCCAAGTGGCACCAAACCTGTCTAGGTGTGTAAATGAACGCAATTCATGCTATAAATAATGTTCTGGTTTTAAAAAAAACATACTTCCACTTTCAGGCAGATCATCTACCCATAATACCTTCACAGTGAATGGACTGAATGTATTTAGCGCTCTGCTGGTCGTACTGACCAATCAAAGCGCTTCATACTGCAGTCACATTCACCACTTTACATTTATACGTTTATCGATGGGTAGGAACCTTGAGGTTACCTGCTCAGCGGCACATGTTTAGTGCATATAGACATATGACAGGAGGAATCTGGAGCTGCAGAGCCCTGATTTAAGCTGTTACACAACGAGCCTCATCAGACAGAATGAGAATCAGAATCAGAATCAGAATCAGAATCAGAATCGGTTTTATTGCCATTGTTTGAGAACAAGTTCACAAACTAGGAATTTTTTCCGGTACAGTTGTGCACATAAAACATTTAACATAAGTAAAAATAAAATAAAATAAAAAGAAATAAAATAAAAAGAATGAGCCATAAGGCTAAAGTCTTTATAAATATTATAATCTGTATGTAATATAAAAGAACTATGAAGAGATAAACATCCTTTTAACATAAGAACAGCAGCAGGGTTCCATTCACAGATGTGCAGGTGAATGACAGCAGCAGATCTAAGTGTGATCAGACCACACAGTGCAGTAAAATAAAGTTACGTAGTGCAGATGGTTCTATCCTACATGGGTCTTTAACTGAACTATCGGGTCTTGTTATTGTTCATGAGTCTGATGGCGGAGGGGAAGAAACTGTTCAGGTGGCGGGAGGTGTGGGTCTGGATGGACCGTAGCCTCCTGCCTGAGGGGAGGAGGGAGAATAGTCGGTGTCCAGGGTGAGAAGAGTCAGCTGTGATCCGACCCACACGCCTCCGGGTCCTGGAAGTGAACAGGTCCCGGAGGGATGGGAGCCTGCAGCCAATCACCTTCTCAGCAGCACGCACGATGCGCTGCAGTCGGTGTCTGTCCCGGTCTGCGGCGCCGGGGAACCACACGGTGATGGAGGAGGTGAGGATGGACTCGATGATGGCCGTGTAGAACTGCACCAGCATCTCGGTCGGCACCTTGAGTTTCCTCAGCTGCCGCAGGAAGTACATCCTCTGCTGGGCCTTCTTGATGAGGGAGCTGATGGTTGGCTCCCACTTGAGGTCCTGGGTGATGGTGGTGCCCAGGAAACGGAAGGAGTCCACGATGGAGATGGGGGTGGGAGAGTCCATCAGGGTGAGGGGATACGGTGGGGCTGTGACTTTCCTGAAGTCCATGATCATCTCCACTGTCTTCTGGGCGTTCAGCTCCAGGTTGTTGTGACTGCACCAGGAAGCCAGCCGGTCCACCTCTCTCCTGTAGGCGGACTCATCACCGTCTGAGATAAGTCCGATGAGGGTGGTGTCGTCCGCAAACTTGATCAGCTTTACGGACTGGTGACTGGAGGTGCAGCAGTTTGTATACAGCGAGAAGAGCCAGGGGGAGAGTACACAGCCCTGAGGAGTCCCAGTGTTTGTAGTCCGATTGTCCGAGACAATCTTCCCCAACCGCACGTGCTGTCTCCGGTCCGACAGGAAGTCAGTGATCCACCTGCAGAGGGAGTCGGGCACGCTGAGCTGGTAGAGCTTGTCTCGTAGCAGTCCAGGGAGGATGGTGTTGAAGGCAGAGCTGAAGTCCACAAACAGGATCCTGGCGTAGGTTCCTGGGGAGTCCAGATGCTCCAGGATGAAATGGAGGGCCAGGTTCACTGCATCATCCACAGACCTGTTGGCTCTGTAGGCGAACTGCAGTGGGTCCAGGAGGGGGGCGGTGATGTCCTTGAGGTGGGGCAGAACCAAGCGCTCAAATGACTTCATGACCACAGACGTCAGCGCCACCGGCCTGTAGTCATTAAGTCCTGTGATCCGTGGCTTTTTGGGGACAGGGACGATGGTGGAGGTTTTGAAGCAGGACGGCACGCGACAGAGCGCCAGGGAGGTGATGAAAATGTCCGTGAACACGGGGGCCAGCTGATCCGCGCAGTGTCTCAGGGTGGAGGGGGAGACACCGTCCGGCCCGGGGGCCTTCCTCCTGTTCAGCCTCAAAAACTGTCGGCGCACATCCTCCTCCTGGATGGAGAGGGCAGGGGGGGAGGAGGGGGGGTCTGAGGAGTCCTTTGATGAAGTGCTGGGGTCGTTGATGGTTGGGGTGATGGTGGGGGGAGGAGCAGAGGTGTGAGGAGCAGACGGCTGTTCAAAGCGGCAGTAGTGTGTATTCAGGCCCTGGGCGAGAGTCCGGTCGTTCAGGGCCTGGGGGGCTTTGGGCTTGTAGTTTGTGAGAGCCCTCAACCCCCTCCACACAGCTGCAGAGTCATTGGAGCTAAAGTGTTCCTGTATACGGTTGGAGTACACAGATTTTGCTCTTCTCACTTCACTAGTGAAGTGGTACTTTGCTCGTCTGTATGTACTCCGGTCCTGGCTCCGCCGCGCTACTTCCTTCTCCTCACGTAGGCGCCGGAGCTTGGGTGTGAACCAGGGCTTGTCATTGTTATAACAAATCCTGGTGCGCGTTGGGATGATGCGCGTCTCATTAAACTGAATGTATGAGGTCACAGTGTCCGTATACTCGTCCAGATTGTCCGTGGCTGCTCCAAACGCTCCCCAGTCTGTCGTCTCCCAACATGAGCGCAGCTCCTCCACAGCTTCAG